>JAKSZT010024649.1:16043-48982 GCA_026826555.1 Tolypeutes matacus | reverse complement strand
CCTTCTTCCTTCTTGCCTAAAATGTTTCTCTAACTGCAAAGGAAAAAGAGGAAAGAGTGACATGTCAGAGAAATTCAGGTATCAGGTCATATTAAGGTATTGTTCATTTTTAGATGTGATTCAGTAGTATGCTGGAGCTGACAGTCAATTGTTAAATTTTCAGGAGTTTTGCAAGCTGGTTGTTAAACATGGTCATTAAAAATTAAATTCTATTAAAAAAAAAAAACCTACAAGGAGATATCATTTTACTCCTATCAGAATGGCCACTATTAAAAAGACAGATTACTACAAGTGTTGGAGAGGAAGTGGAGAGATAGGAACACTTCTTCACCATTGGTGGGAATGCAGAATGGTACAACCACTATGGAGGACTGTTTGGCAGTTTCCAAAGGTGTTGAATATAGACTTGCCACTTGACCCTGCAATACCACTACTGGGTATATACCCAGAAGAACTGAGAGCAGTGACACGAACAGACATCTGCACACCGATGTTCATAGCAACATTATTCACCATTGCCAAAATTTGAAAACATCCCAGGTGTCCATCAACAGGCGAATGGATAAACAAACTGTGGTCAATTCACACAATGGAATATTATGCAGCTGTAAAAGAAGTGAAGTCATAAATCATAAGGCAACATGGATGACCTGGAGGATATTATGTTGAGTCAATCAAGCCACACAAAAGGACAAATACTGTATGAATGAGTTACTCTGAACCAAATATATTGTAAAACAAAGAGTTTCATCAAAATATTTTTATATGTATCCATTATATTTAATTGAGAAATGTATATATTTATTCATCTGTGTTTACTTTTTAGTTTTTAATTGTTTTTATTTTCAATTATTAAATGTACAAATAAAGTTAAATAAATAGAAATGTGAAGAAGTTACTGGATTCACAGAGCTTTAGATAAAAAAATGGGTTTTGAAGGTGATTGTAACTCCAAACAAGTCATAGCTCATTTTATTGACTTCAAGCGCTCCACAGGCTTTGTGAACTCCATAGTCTTGACAGACTTCATGGGCTCCAAGGACTCAACCAGCTCTCCAGGAATTCACATGATCCACAGGCCTCTACAGTCGCCATGGGCTCCACAGGTTCCACAGATCTGCATATGTTCCATGGTTTACACAGGCTCCAATGGCTTCATGGGCCTCTAGGGGCTCCTAATGCCCCACAGGTTCTACTGGCCTACAGAGCCTCCAGTCTCCATTGATTCTATGGACTCCAAAAGCAACAAAAGATCCACATGTGTGAATGGCCTCTAGGGTCCTGATAGGCTCCAAAGACTTCCACCGGCTGCACAGACTCCACAGGCTCCATGGGCCCTCACAGGCTGCATCACCTACAAGGGCTTCAAAGGATCAACAGGTTCCATGGGCGTGCAGAGGCTCCACAGTATTCCAGGGGCAATGCATTCTCCATGGGCTCTTTGACCTCCAAGGCATTCATGGCATCCTTTTGGCTTCACAGTCTTCAGAGGCTCCCCAGTCTCCACAGGATCCATGAGCCTTCACAGGCCTCACAAGCTCCATGGCCCAAAATTGGCTCTACAAACTCCAAAGTCCTGCACATAATCCTCAGCTTCTTTGGTCTCTACAGCCTCCAAATGCTTCATAGGCCTACGTGCCCTCCATGGGATCCATGGGATCCACATTCTCCATTGTCTCAACAGTCTCTTCCAGCACCATGTGCCTACACAGCCTCCATGACCTCCATGAGATATTCAGGTTCCACACCCTCCATGGATTCCATGGACTCCATGAGCTCCAGTGGACCCACAGGATCCACATGTTCACAGGCATGCACAGTTGCCAAAGGCTCCATGGTGTCGCTAGGACTCTACAGGCTCCACAGGCCTCCATGGGATCCACTGGTTCCCAGGCCTGCAGAGATACCATGGTCTCCACAGGATCCTCAGGAATACACAGGCTCCATAGGCTGCCTCGTGTTTCACAGCCTCCATGGGCTTGATAAGCTCCAAGGATTCCACAGTCCTCTCTAATCTCACAAACTTCACAGTCTCCCTGTCCTTCACTGGACTGCACAGGCTTCACAGGCCTCCTTGGCTCCATAGTCTCCATGGCCTCTTGGTCTCCACAGATTGCACAAACTCCACCAACCCCATGGACTCCATGGGCTTCACAGGTTGCACAGGTTCCATTGGCCTACACAACATCCATGAGTTCAATGGGGTCCATGGAATCCTCGTGCTCTATGGGGTCTACAGTCCTTTATGATTCTGTGGGTTCCACCAGCTCCATCGGCTCCACAGAATCCACAGGCTCTAAGGCCTGTACAGGCTCCACAGGTATCAAGGGGCTACATTCACTTAACAAGCTCCATATTGTCTGAAGTGTCTTGGGCTACATAACTAAAAAGGTTCCATGGGTCCCATCAGCTCAATGAGCTCCACATGATCCACATGACTGTACAGGCTCCACAATCTATCTGGGCCTCCACAGGCTCCAAAGGCCCAACAGGCTCAACTGGCCTATAAAGACTTAACAGATTCCATGGAATCTATGGTCTCCACCGGAAGCACATACTCCACAAGTGTCAATGAACCCTGTGTGCTTAAATAGGTTTCACAGGCTCCACGGGCTTCACAGAATCCACAACCTCCTTGGGCACAATGTGCTCCACAGGCTACATGGGTATGCACAGGCTCCTTGGGCTAAACGGTCTCCACAGCCTCAATGGGCTCCATGTGTACCACAGGCTACATGGTTATTCACAGGCTCCACAGGCTCAACAGGCTCAACATTCTTCATTGGCTCCTACTGCTCCACATGCTCCATGAGTTCACAAATGTTCCACAGGCTCCATGAACACAACATTCTCCCTCAGATTCATGTGCTCCACATGATCCTTGGGTATGCACAGTCTCCAAAGTCTCCAATGACTCATCAGTCTCTACAGACTCCACAGGTTCTGTTGGCTCTTCAGATATACAGGCTCTGCAGGCTCCATAGGCTCCATGTTTTCCATGGGCTCCATGAGCTTCAGGGGCTCCACAGGATCCACATGGTCTGCATGCCTGCACAGTTGCCACAAGCTCCATGGGGTCGATAAAACTGTAGAGGCTCCCCAGGCCTGCAGAGGTACCATGGGCTCCATAGGGTTACTACACAGGCTCCACAGACCTCCAAGGGTTTCACAGCCTCCATGGGCTACATCAGCTCCGTGGATTCCACAGGCCTCTATATTCTCACAGACTTCACAGACTCCCTGTCCTTCACAGCACTGCAAAGGCTCCACATGCCTCCTTGAACTCCACAGTCTCCATGTGCTCTTTGGTTTCCCTGGCTTCCACAAACTCCACCAGCTCCATGCACCATGGGCTTCACATTTTGTGCAGGTTCCACTGGCCTACATAGGATCCACAAACTCCATGGTCTCCACGGACTGTACAGGCTCCATGGGTATGCACAGGCCCCTCAGTCTCTGTTGACTCCAGAGGCACTACATCCTCCACAGGCTCCACATGCTCCACAAGCTCCATGGGCCTGCAATGGTTGCATGGCCTCCAAGGGCTTCAAAGAATCAACTGGCTCCATGTGCATGCAGAGGCTCCACAGGACTCTGGGGCCAATGAATGCACCATGGACTCCATGACGTCCAAGGCCTCCATGGCATCCATGTGGCTTCACAGTTTCCAAAAGTTCCCCGGTTTCCACAGGCTCCATGAGCCTGCACAGCCCTCACAGTCTCCCTGGCCCAAAATGGGCCACATGAACTGCACAGGCATCCACATGATCCTCAGCTTCTTCAGATTCTACAGCCTCCACAGGCTTCTTGGGCCTATATAACCTCCATGGGCTCCAAGGGATCCACATTTCTCCATGGCCTCAACAGGCTCTGACAGAAACAGGAGGCTGCACAGGCTCCATGGCCTCCATGAGATATAACCTCTGCAGTCTCCATATGCTCCATGGATTCCATGAGCTCAAGTGGCTGCACAAGCTCCACATGCTCCACATGCCTGCTCAGTTGCCATAAGCACCATGGGGTTTATAAGACTTTAGAGGCTCCACAAGCCTCCATGAGCTCCACAGGCTGGCCAGGCCTGCAGAGGTACCATAGGCTCCATACGGTCCTGAGGCCTAAAGAGACTCCACAAACCTCCATGTGTTTCACAGCCTCCATGGGCTCCATCAGCTCCATGGGTTCTGCAGGCCTCTATATTCCCAGAAAATTCACAGTCTCCTTGTTCATCATGCGACTGCAAAGACTCCACATGCCTCCTTGGATTCCCCAGAGTCCATGGGCTCCTCAGTCTCCCTAGCTTGTGCAAACTCCACCAGCTCCACCATCCATGGGCATCATAGTTTGGACAGGTTCCACAGGCCTACACAGTATCCACGAGTTCCATGTGTTCCATGGGCTACACGGGCTCCAGGGGCTCTATAGTCATTTACAGCTCCATGGACTCCACCAGCTTCATCGGCTCGACAGAATCCACCTGGTCTAAGGCCTATACAGGCTCCATAGGCCTCAATGTGCACCGCAGTAACCACAGGCTCAATGTGATACATGGGCTCCACAGGTTTCAATGGGCTACATTGTCGCAGGTGTCCCAGGCTGAGGGTATGGCTAGCCCAGCTGCAGCCCGGGGTGTGACACAGGCAAAATATAAGCCGTTCGGCGTGCACTCAGAAAACGGCGAGGGTGAGGAGGTTCTCAGGGAGCGGCGTCGGGTTGGGGGCTCCCTGGTCTCCACGGCTCGGGTGTGGGGGGTATCTGGTAAGGACCGCATGTGAATAAAAGACTCGAGTCCTCTGAGTGCGGGGGAAGAAAAAGAAAAAAGTGAGAGAGCGAGTTTATTGGGGAAGGGCAACGTATATATACATTGTAGGAAACGGGGCGGTCCTCTAGCCAGGGGTGGATGATTGCTATAGGGTGGCTTGGTGTTGCTAGGGTAGGAGGGCAGAATTGGGAACGGTAGGGGGTGAAGCAAGGTTGTCCAAATAAGGCAATAACTGGGGCGAGAGCTCTGATTGGTGAGAAGGAACAAGGAAGTGGGAGAGAGGGAAAGGGGGAACGGGGGAGGGGTTATGCCGTGCAGGCGAGGCTAAGGCAAGGTTTGCGGCTTGCAGATGTGGCAAGGCCTGTGGCTTGCAGATACTGCATCTCCACCCTTTTTTCTTTTTTAGGCCAACAGATAGGGAGCTGGGCCTGTCTTAGGTCATAGCCGGCTGAGGCATTTATAGCTCTTACCCGTCTTTGGGCTCACCCAGCATCATTAGGAGGCAGCAAAGTAAGGGACTGTGTCTGTCTTAGGTCGGAACCGTGCTGTATTAAGACCGGATCTTACCCGTCTTCGGAGACTCTAACAGCAATGATTGAGCCAGGGCCCTTTGGCAACAATCGGCTAGGTTCCTGTCTTAGGTTGTCCAGTCTTAGTTAGAAGTTACAAGGTTCAGTTGCCCGTCATTGAACAACAGTCCTGCAAGTCTCACAGTGGCTGGCGCCCTGTCTTAGGTTGGCTAATATGTGCCTGGCTAAGTTGCCCGTCATTGGCTCACCAGTTCAGCACTATCTTGGCCAAGTCGTGTTGGGTGGAGAAGCATGGCCTGCTTGGGGAGGGGGAAGGGCAGGGTAAGGGGTTAGAGGGGTGAAAGGTCGGTTTGGGTGGGGCGGACGAAGGACTGGTTGTTGTTGGAGAGGTGCAGATAGTCGACCTCACGGGTTTGGACTCGCTGGTAGCAGACGGTCATTGGCTTGTCGAAGAGAGAGTTGCGGATCGCCTGTAAAAGTTTTTTAAAGAGGGTAGGGCCTAGAGAGAGGAGGAGCAGAATGAATATTAAAGGGCCAAGGAAGGGGAGGAGGTAAGGGAGGAGTTTGTCAAATACCCAGGAGGTCCAGGTGCTGTTGTTAAGGGCTTCATACTCCTTTTTGCGCTTAGCCAGGCCTTCCCTCAGCTGGGCCATGTTGTCCTTTATGAGGCCAGAGTGGTTGGCATAGAAACAACACTCTTTCCCTAGCGCGGCACACAACCCCCCCTGTCTTAGGAAGAGGAGGTCGAGTCCTCTACGATTTTGGAGGACTACTTCCGACAGAGAGTTTAAGGATTTTTCTAAATGAGAGATAGAAGTTTCTATACGGGCTATATCTTCATCTACAGCCGAGCGCAAGGAGGAAAGAGCGGTCTGTTGTGTGCCGAAGGCAGCAGCTCTGAGGGCGATCCCACCGCTACCTAGGAGTGAGGCTAGAGTTATTGCAGTGATGATCTCACGTTTCTGTATATGGTCCGGGAGTAGTTGATGCTGCCAAGATGCAAAGAATTGATCATTAGTGTGGAAGTAAATGCGGGGAAGGATGGTAACGAGCACACAGGTTTCTCCATTGGTGTTGAGGGTGGCGACGCTCAGGCACGGTGTTAGACCTGTTGAAGAGCAGAGCCATTTCGTATCATTGTGGGGGATCAAAAACTTGGTACTTGAATTAGGAGATAAGGTATAGTTGCAGAGAGACTGCATAGAGGAGGTGACGGTGCCATTAACCTCAACCACACAAAGCCCGCTACGAGAAACAGACTGTATAGTCAGGCCCTTAGTATGATTCCAGTTGCAAGAGGCAGGACTGTCTTCTGAAGAATCTTTGTAGGAGGCGTTAACAGCAACCGCCTCGTAATAGGGCAAAATGGAGGAAAGGCACAACCAACAATCCTGGGTGAGATTGGGATTGGAGGCATTTAAACTGGTGAAAGAAGCAGCAAGGAGGGACAGAAATGGGTGGTGGATTTGAAGTGGGGGTAGTGGCATAGGAGAGGTGGTGCTGAAGCTAGTAAACGTACTGCTAGGGGGTGCAGGAATGGCAGGAGAGTTGAGGATTGGGTTGGGGCCGATTGCAACTGGAGGGCTTGAGCTGGAGGGGATTGGTTCCTTTTTTATAAGCAGGAGCGTGCCAGGGTCGGAGCCGGAGATGTATAATTTGATGCCCCAGGTACGACCAATGACCCAAGAGGGATCTGTAGGGTTTCGAATGGAGAGGGCGAGACCGGTACAAGGAGTTTTACCTGGTGATAATCTTTGTTCAGGCAAAGATGGTCGAGTGCACCCAGCAGGGGCGAGTTGCACCATGAGGAATTGGTCAGTAATTGGGGGTGACCACCCAGTAGCCAAAGTTTCGCATCCCCAGTAGGCACAATAGTGATACGTGGGCTGATTACAGTATGAACGCCCTGGGGCGGAACTGGGACAGAGATAAACGTCCTGATTATCGAAATATGGATCACGAAAGTTCTTCGGGAGGGATGGACGATAGAAGAGCTTGCTGATTGGGGCAGTAAAGGTAGGGGAGTTGGTAATATTAGTTAGTAATACTGCAGAATCCTCCCATCTGGAGAGAGTCCATTTGTAAGGCTGATGAGGATTGGCGTTACCTATATGAGCGAGAGCAAGCAAAGCAAGTAAAAGAGTAGTTAGCTGGGGAGGGGCAGGTGTGTTTTGTTGGGGTGCTACCAGGAATTTCAGCTGCAGGCGACACTCTTCAGCTTCTTCTCTATCTCTTTGTCGTCTGCATCTCTTTACCATAGAGCGACGGTGCTGGTCCGACATTTCGGGCCGGGATCCAGATGGGTTGTGGCGCGCCATCTGGGAAGACACAAGCATATCCCCTCCCTTGACATAGGAGAGGGTGAGGTCCCTGCCACTGTTGGGTTTCTGGGTCTTTCCATCTGACAGTGGGAAGGGGGGTGCCTAGAGAAGATGACCCCAGTGCTTGTGCATGGGGGACAATCCGTTTTTGTCAAAGGTAAGCAGATTGAGTTTAACTAGTGCTGTCGTGAGGATTTCCTCAGGCATGCCCGAGGGGCTTATTTCCCTTTCTTTTAAAATAGTAATTTTGAGCTGTTGGTGAGACCTTTCAACCACGGCTTGTCCCTGGGGCTTGTAGGGAATTCCCGTAACATGTTTAATATTTTATTTATTGCAAAATTTTTTGAAAGATTGACTAAGATAAGCAGGCCCATGAGTAGTTTTTAGCTGCGTCGGCAGGCCCATTACTGCAAAACAATGTAATAAATGAGAACGTGCATGTGAGGCCTTTTCACCAGCTTGAGCAGTTGCCCAAATAAAATTAGAATATGTGTACCCTGTCACATGCACATACAGAAGGCAGCCAAAAGAAGGCACATGTGTAACATCCATTTGCCAAATTTCATTAGGATGTTCTCCATGGGGGATTAGTTCCTGGAGAGAAAGTGGGGGCATTTATGGGCCCACAAGTAGTACATTGCCTAACAATCCTCTTATTTTCTTTTACTGTTAAGTGGGGATATTTATGACGTAAGCCAGAAGCATTAGTATGTGTAATCAGCAGCAGATTCTGTATGAGCAATAAGTTTATCTACTAAATCATTTTGTGAAGCCACAGGGCCAGGAAGTTGAGAATGGGAATGAATATGAATAATGCAGATTGAATTAGATCATTCATGAACAGTTTTTTGTAATTGCAGGAAAAGAACTTCTAATTCAGAAGCTGGAGTTATTTGAGCTGTTTCTATATGACAAACAACGTGACAAACATAAGCAGAATCAGACAATATTTAAAGGTTCAGAAACATCAGTTAGCAATTGAATAACAGCCATAAGTTCTAACTTTTGGGCAGATAAATAAGGGTTTTTCCAAGATTTTGTAGTTGGGCCTAAATAGCCTGCATTTCCATTACTGCTGCCATCAGTGTAGTAAGTTGGAGCAGCAGAGAGTGGTTGTTGTTTGACAACTTTAGGAAGAATCCATGAAGTATGTTTTAAAAACTGTAAAAATCTTGAATTTGGGAAGTGATTGTCAATTGTTCCAATAAAATCTGCTAAGACCACTTGCCAAGAGTTACTGAACTGCCAGAGCTGAGAAAGCTCCTGCTTTGTAAGGTCTAATATGATTTTATCAGGATCTCTAGCCATAAGCTGTCTCAGGTGAATACGGCCTTTTGATATTATTGCTGAGATTTTTTCAGGATAAGTATGAAGTTTTTTTGTATCTTTGTTGGGTAAGAATATCCATTCTATTATGCCCTCCTCTTGCCAAAGTATCCCAGTAGGGAAATGGCAAGATGGAAATATTAAAAGAGAAATTGGAAGATTTACAGTTATCCTTGTTAGTTGGCTATTTTGCACTGTTTTTTCCAGCCATTTCACTCCTTTTTTGCTTCTGGGCTTAAAATGCGAGGACTATTTAAGTCAGGGTTTCTTTTTAGGGTAAAGCATAAGTTGGAATTCTTAAATTAGGCCATGCCCAATTAATATCACTCAGTAATTTCTGAAAATTATTTAAAGTAGTTAAATTATCAGTTCGAAACTGGACCTTTTGTGGAGTTATAATATTTCTATTAATAGTATGACCTAAATATTGAAAAGGAACCTGTTTTTGAATTTTTTCTTTAGCTATTTGCAACTCATGTTGAGGAAGAGTTTCTTTAGCCAGCTGAAATGATTGTTTCAGCTCTTAAGATTGCTCAGCGGCAAAAAGAATATCATCCATATAATGAATAATCATAACCTTAGGAAATTGTTTTTGCAAAATTTGTAATGGAATGTAAATAAAGGATTGACATAATGTAGGTAGGACTGGTTACCATTCTCTAAGGTAAAACTTTGAACTGATATCATTCAGTAGGAGCTGAATAATTAATAGAAGGAATAGTAAACGCAAATTTTTCTTTATCATTTGGATTAAGAGGAATAGTAAAAAAGAATCTATTAAGTCAATAATAATAATATGCCAATTAGTGAGTATTTTGCTAATTCCTGAGGAAGGGGCCAGCCTCCCCAGGAAGGAACACAACACTCCTTGGGCCGTATATTTCAAGGTTTATGCATCAGTCCTTGGGAGAGTGGCCAGCTCCTCCAGGGAGGAATACAACACCAGTTGAAATGCACTTTATTTATTTATTTATTTATTTATTTTTTAATTTGTTACAAAACATCTTTGATGCGCTTACTATTTTAGTTTCCACTTATTATTATTATTATTATATATAGTAGAGGTGGAGTAAATCAGACAAACTTAAGTTAAAGCACCTGCCTTTTGATTTTTAGGCAGAGAGGTAGTTTTATAACATATTATATTTTAAAATAATTAAAATTATGATTAATAACAGTATACTTTTGTTTAATATTATACTGAAACATTATTAAATTTTCAGCAATTTTATACACCCTTAAAGCATTTATATGAACCTTTTATTCATACAACTTTAATTGTCATAAAATTAGAAAATTTCCCTCAGTTGCCTAACAGTCTCAAACACTTCACTCAACCTACATCACATGAACTTAACCACTTTCAGTATTCCACCCCCTTCCAGGGAACAAACCAAACCATTTGTAACAGTTTGAAACAAAAAGCGTTTTTTGAGAAAGCTGGTTTAAACATCATGTTCCCCCAAAAGCAACAAAACCTGTCTCTCCAAGGAAACGTCAAGGCCAAAGCACAAGAAGCTACTTTCCCCCTCTTGCACACTGATCACTCAGGAGAAAAGCTCTATGCAAACTTCCACCGAAACAGACCAATGACTTGAGAAACCCCGAGAAAGAACAAAACTCCAACCCTGTTTTAACAACTTAGTCATTTTATCTTATGATAAAATTACTTTCTTTTAATAATAAAAGCACATTCTATATACCTTCTTTACTTAAGTTATCACAATGATTTTAGAAACTGTTTTTAAACAAACTTCTGAAAACATACAATTAGCATCAACATTAAACAAACTTGTTAGAATAATGATTTAGTTTGTTCATGTCTATTTCTATTATTTTAAATTAATACCCATATTTATTTATTAATATAAGTACTTATTTAATGTTGGCCATTTGAATAGAGCTCTTTTAATTTTTATTCATTAATTTAATATTACCATCCGGAGGTATCAAAATATACACTGACACTGAACAAACAGACAAACACAATACAAGTTACAACACGTCAAAAGAAACATATATCTCTGAATTCACTGCTTTTGAGAATTTTATATTGCGGATAGGGAGTGGCGGGGGCAGAGGTGCCAAGGCCGCTGGGGAGAGAAATGTGCGGGGGGTTGCGACAGAGCGATTGGGGGAGCAGGAGGGTCAGGAGGTTTGGCAGGAAGTGGTGTGGTGACGGGGCTAGGGGGGAGTATAACTTTGCCCTCAGCGGAGGAGGGGAGTTCTGGATATAGAAGATTCCGCTTTTCAGGTGGTGAAGAAGGCGGAAGTGCACCATTTTGAGCGCGGTTGTTAATGGTTTTTGTCAGAGGTTCGGAAGCAGTATCAGAGTGTTCCAAGAGGTTGTTAAGCTGGAAGACTAGATCGTTAGAGTTCTCACAGTACTCCTCAGAAGAGGAGGGCTCCGAGAGGGAGACTTCTAGAGGCTTAGCGCCAAGGAGATAGGAGCGGATGATAATGAGCATAGGAACGAGGCTGGGGGAGGGAAGCGTTTATTCTCATGCTCCATGGCAGACGTTACTCTGTCGATGAGCAAGTGATAGGTATCAGGATCCCAAAGATTAGATGTGAGAAGCCAGGGATTAAAGGGAAGCAGTAGGTCCCAGTAAGTTTGAAGCTGTTTGGAGGAGGCTTTACAGCTGTGGCATGCTAGAAGTGTTGCCAGAGCCCGAACCTGTGGTGCCTGGCGCTTGGAAAAGGAGGCTCCCATGTCCGGAGGCTAAGAAGGAAACAAGGACAAGAAGGAGAATGAGCAGCACGAGAGAAAAGATTGTTGGTAGAAACGGGGTCTCAGAGGCATTAGGGAAGCAGTGGAGCAAGATACGAAAGAGGAAGAGAAGAATGATAGGAAGCAAAAGGAAAATAACAAGGTACCTCTGTTCTCTTGCAGCAGGAGAAAGGAAAGAGTCGCAGCCGAAAAGGGGGAAATTTACAAGGGACCTCTGTTTGCTTACCAGATCTGGAAGGCCGCGCGTGATCCTATCCCGCCGGCAGTGCCCCACGTTGGGCGCCAAATGTCGCATGTCTCCAAGGCTGAGGGTATGGCTAGCCCAGCTGCAGCCCAGGGGGCGACACAGGCAAAATATAAGCCGTTCAGCGTGCACTCCGAAAACGGCAAGGGTGAGGAGGTTCTCAGGGAGCGGCGTCGGGTTGGGGGCTCCCTGGTCTCCATGGCTCGCGTGTGGGGGGTATCTGGTAAGGACTGCATGTGAATAAAAGACTCGAGTCCTCTGAGTGCGGGGGAAGAAAAAGAAAAAAGCGAGAGAGCGAGTTTATTTGGGAAGTGCAACGTATATATACATTGTAGGAAACGGGGCGGTCCTCTAGCCATGGGTGGATGATTGCTATAGGGTGGCTCGGTGTTGCTAGGGCAGGAGGGCCGAATTGGGAACGGTAGGGGGTGAAGTAAGGTTGTCCAAATAAGGCAATAACTGGGGCGAGAGCTCTGATTGGTGAGAAGGAACAAGGAAGTGGGAGAGAAGGAAAGGGGGAACGGGGGAGGGGGTTATGCCATGCAGGCGAGGCTAAGGCAAGGCTTGCGGCTTGCAGATGTGGCAAGGCCAGTGGCTTGCAGATACTGCACTACATGTACTTAACAAGTTCCACATTCCCTTTAGTGTCCTTGGGTTCCATAACTAAACAGTGTCCATGGGCCCCATGTGCTCGATGAGATCAACAGGATCCACAGGACTGTACAGGCTCCAACAGCTCCCTGGACCTAAACAAACATCAAGGGCTCCATGGGCTTTGTGAACTCCATGGTGTTGATAGACTTCATGTAATCCAAAGCCTCAATTAGCTCCACAAGCTTGCTCATGCTCCGAAAGCCTCTACATTTTCCATGGGCTCCATGGGCTCCACAGGTCTGCATAGGCTCCATGAGTAAGACAAGCTCCAAAGACTTCATGAGCCTCGACATTTTTCAAAGGCCCCACATGCTCCACTGTCCTACAGTGCCTCCACAGTCTCAATGTTTTCTATGGTCTCCACAGGCAGTACAAGCTCCACAGGTGTGAATGGACTCTAGGGTCCTGCATAGTCTCCTCAGGCCTCCGAGGGCTGCACGGACTCCACAGGCTCCATGGGCTCCACAGCCTCCACAGGCTACATGAGTATGCACAGAATAAACAAGTTCCTCTCTCTCCACAGGCTCTACAATTACCACAGGTTCCACGTTACCCACAGTCTCCATGGGCCTACACAGGCTGCATGTCCTCCAAGGGCCTCAAAGGATCAACAAGCTCCATGGGCGTGCAGAGGCTCCACAGGTCTCCAGAGGCAATGCATGCTCCATAGGCTGCATAAATTCGAAAGCCTCCATGGCATTCATGTGGTTTCAGATTCCAGAGTTTACCCAGTTTCCATAGGCTCCACGAGCCTTCAGAGACCTCACAGCCTCCCTGGGCCAAAATGGGCCCTACTGACTCCACAAGCATCCACATGATCCTCAGCTTCTTCAGAGTCTACAGCCTCCATAGGCTTCATGGGCCTTCATAACCTCCATTGGCTCCATGGGATACACATTCCTTCATGACCTTAATAGTTTCTGCCAGCACCATGAGCCTGCACAGGCTCCATAGCCTCCATGAGATATGCAGGCTCTGCAGGCTCCACACGCTCCATGGGTTCCATGGGCTCCATGAGCTCAACTGACTCCACAGGCTCCACATGTTCCACAGGCCTGCACAGTTGCCATAGGTTCCATGAGGTCTATAGGACTCTACAGGCTCCACAGTCTTCCATGGGCTCCACAGGTTGCCTAGGTCTGCAGAGATACCATGGTCTCCAGAGGGTCCTTAGGAAAACACAAGCTCCATATGATGCCATGTGTTTGACAGCCTCCATGGGCTCAATCAGCTCCAAGGTTTCCAAAGGCCTCTATATTCTCACATACTTCACAGTCTCCATGACCTTCATGGGACTGCACAGGCTCCACAGGCCTCCTTGTTTCCATAGTCTCCATAGATTCCACAAACTCCAATACCTCCACAGACTCCATGGGCTTCCCAGGATGTACAGATTCCACTGGCCTACACAACATCCACGAGCTCCATTGGCTACATGTACTTCACAGGCTCTATGGCCTCTACAGTCCTTAATGAATCCATGGGCTCCACCAGCTCCATCAGCTCCACATAATCCACAGGATCTGTGGCCTCTATGGGGTCTGCAGCCCTCAATGGGTACCGCAGTCTCCACAGGCTCAACATGTCCATGGGCTCCACAGATGTCACTGGGCTACATGCCCTTAATATGTTCCCCATTCTCTGTAGTGTCCTTGGAGTCCATACCTCAATAGGCTCCATGGGTCCCATGAGCTTGATGACCTCCACAGGATCGACAGGACTGTAGAGGGTAAACAATTTCTGTGGGACTGCACAGGCTTCAAGGACTTCTTGGGCTTTGTAAACTCCCTGGTCTTGACAGACTTCATGGTCTCCATGGTCTCAACACTTCTACAGGACTTCCCAGGCTCCACAGGCCTCTACAGTCTCCATGGGCTCCATGGTCTCAATGTGCTCCACGGGCTCCATGGGTATGCACAGCCTCCAAAGTCTCATGGACACCACAGACTCCATGGGTTCTACATTCTCCACAGGCTCCATGAGTTTGCACAGGCTCCACAGTCTCCTTTGACTCCACAGGCTCTACAGCCTGCACAAGCTCCATGTGCTCCACAGGCTCCATGGGCCCCCACAGCCTGAATGGCCTCCAAGAGATTCAAAGGATCAACCAGCTCCATGTGCGTGCAGAGGCTCCACAGGTCTCCAGGGGCAATGCATGTTCCATGGGCTCCATGACATCCAAGGCCTCCATGGCATCCATGTGGCTTCACAGATTCCCGAAGCTCCCCAGTTTCTTCAGGTTCCATGAGCCTGCGCAACACTCACAGCCTCCCTGTCCCAAAATGGGCACCAACAACTCCATGGGCATCCACATGATCCTCAGCTTCTTCAGACTCTACAGCCTCCACTGGCTTCGTGGGCCTATATAACCTCCATGGGCTCCATGGTGTCCATATTCATCTATAGCCTCAACAGGCTCTACCAGCACCATGTGCCAACACAGTCTCCATTGCCTCCATGAGATATATGGCCTCTCAAGTCTCCACAGGCTCAAAGGGTTCCATGGGTTCCATCAGTTCCAGTGGCTCCACAGGCTCCATATGATCCACAGACATGGAAATTTGCCATAGGCTCCAACGGTTCTATAAGCCTCTACAGGCTCAACAGCTCCATGGACTCCAGAGGCTACACGTGCTCCACAGCCTCCCTGGTTCTGTACAGGCTGCATGGTCTCCAAGGGATTTTTTAAAAAAGATTTATTTATTTACTTTATCCATTTTAAATCCCCCCCATTTGCTGTTTTTTGTGTGTCCATTCGCTGGGCAATTCTCTGTGTCTGTTTCATGCCATCTCTTCTCATCCTCCTCCTCCAGTCTTCACCAAGATTCGATCCTGGAGACCTCCGATGTAGGAGAGAGGTATTCTGCCACCTGCGCCACCTCAGCTCCTGGCTTCTGGAGCTTTCGGAGCATCTCGTCTTGTTTCTCTCCTGTTACGTCATCATCCTGCTGCATGGCTCTCAGGGCCCGACAGCTCAGCGACACACAGAGCCTGGCAGCCCTGCGCCTTCAGGAGGTCCCGGAGATCGAACCCAGGTCCCTCCATATGGCAGACGGACGCCCAACCATTTGAGCCACATCCGCCCCCCTCTCCAAGGGATTTAAAGGCTCATCAGGCTCCATGAGCTTACAGAGGTTCCCCAGGCCTCCCGAGACAATGCATGCTCCATAAGATCTATGACCTCCAAGGCTTCCATGGCATCCATGTGTCTCCACACTCTCCAGTGTCTCCCTGTCTCCACATGCTCCATGAGCTCGCACAGGTCTCACAGTTTCCATGGCCCAATATGGGCTCCTCAGACACCACAGTCCTCTTCATGATTCTCAGCTTCCTCAGACTCTACAGCCTCCAAAAGCATGGTTGGTCTACATGACCTCCATGGGCTTGAAGGGATCCACATTCCTCTGTGGCCTCAGCAGGCTCTGCTTCATCCATGAGCCTGCACAATTTCAATAGGATCCATAGGGTCTATAGGCCTCTACACACTCCACAGGGCTCCATGGGCACCACAGTCTCCCCAGAGCTACAGACTCCACAGGGTCCTCAGTCCTTTATAATCTCCACGGCCCTGAAAATGTTACACAGCCTCCATGGTCTCCATTGGATCTAAGTGTAACATGGGCCTCTAAATTCTCACAGTTCACACTCTCCCTGTCCTTCAATGTTCTGCACAGTCTCCACTGGCCTCCTTGAGTTCCATAGTGTCCTTTGTTTCCTTGGTCTCCATGGCTTCCACAAACTCCACCTGCTCCATGGACTCCAAGAGCTTCACAGGCTACACAGGTTCCACTTCCCTTCACAGCTTCCATGAGCACCATGAGCTCCATGAGCTCCATGGGCTCCTTGTGCTCTACAGATATACAGTCTCTGCAGGCTCCACAGGCTCCCTGGTTTCCATGGGCTTCATGAGTTTCAGGGGCTCCACAGAACCCACATAGTCTGCAGGCCTGCACTGTTGCCACAAGCTCCATGGAATCTATAAGCCTGTAGAGGCTTAAAAGGCCTGCATGTGCTCCACAGGCGCCCCAGGCCTGCAGATGTATCATGGACTCCACAGAGCCCTGAGGCCTGACCAGGCTCCACAGGCCTCCACGGGTTTCAGAGCCTCCATGGGCTCTATCAGCTTCATGGGTTCTGCAGGCCTCTATACTCTCCAAATCTTCACAGTATCCCTGCACTTCATGGGAATGCAAAGTCTCCACATGTCTCCTTGGACTTCAAAGTCTCCATGGGCTCCTCAGTTTTCCTGGTTTCCACACACTCCACCATCTCTATGGTACATGGGCTTCACAGGTTGCACAGGTTCCCCTGAACTACACACGATCCATGAGATAGATGGGTTTCATTGGCTCCACAGTCTCCAGGGGCTCTACAGCATTTATGACAAAATGGGCTACAACAGCTCCATCAACTCCAAAAAATCCACCAGCTTTAAGGCCTGTACAGGCTCCACAGGCCCCAATTGGTGCCACAGTCTCCACAGGCTCAATAGGATCCATGCTACCACAGGTGTCAACAGGCTACATGCACTTAACAGTCTCCACATTCTCTGTGGTGTCCTGGGGCTAAAAAAACCTCAAAAGTCTCCATGGGCCAAATGTGCTCGATGAGATCCACAGGATCCACGGGCCTTTACAGGCTCTGAAATCTCCCTCGGCCTGCACAAGCATCAAGGACTCCACAGGCTTTGTGAACTCCATGGTCTTGAAAGACTTCATGGAATCTAAGGCCTCAACCAGCTCCACAGCTTTGTACATACTCCACAGGCCTCTCAAGTGTCCATGTGCCCCATGGGCTCCACAGGTCTGCATAGGCTACATGGGTTAGACAGGCTCCAAGGGCTACATGATACCCCACATTCTTCAAATACCCACAGCCTCCACTGTCCTACAGAGTCTCCAGTCACCATGGATTCTATGGTCTCCACATGCAGCACAAGCTCCACAGTTGTGAATGGACTCTAGGGTCCTCCATAGGCTCCTCAGGTCTTCAAGGTCTTCACGGACTTCACAGGCTCCATTTGCTCCATATCCGCCACAGGCTACATTGGTATGCACAGTATCCACAAGTTTCTCTTTTTCCACAGGCTCTACAGCTACCACAAGCTCCATGTCATCCACTGGCTCCATGGGCCCACATAGGCTTCATTGCCTCCAAGGGCATCAAAGTCTCAACAGACCCCATGGGCTTGCAGAGGCTCCACAGGCCTCCAGAAGCAATGCATGCTAAATGGTCTACATGACCTCCAAGGCCTCCATGGCATCCATGTGGATTCAGTTTCCAGAAACTCCCTAGTTTCCTCAGGCTCCATGAGCCTGTGCTTCCCTCACAATCTCACTGGACCAAAACGGGCCCCACCAACTCCACACCCTTCCACACGATTCTCAGCTTCTTCAGACGATAGAGGCTGTACAGTCTTCATATGTCTATATTACCCTATGTGCTCCATGAGATCCATATTCCTCCATGGCCTCAACAGGCTCAGCCAGCACCATGTGCCTTCACAGTCTCCAATGCCTCCATGAGATATACAGCCTCTGCAGGCTCCACAGTCTCCATGGGTTCCATGGGATCCATCAGCTCCAGTGGCTCCACAGGTTCCATATGGTCCACAGACCTGCACAGTTGCTATAGGTTCCATGGGGTCTATAGTTCTTTAAAGGCTCCACAAGCTCCATGGTCTACAGAGACTACACATGCTCCACTGGCTCCATGGGTATACAGAGGCTCGACAGGCTCCACTGTCCCCACAGATTCTACAGGCTCCACATGCTCCACAGTTTCCATGAGTCTGCAGAGGCTGCATGGGCTTTAAGTGCTTTCAAGGCTCAACGGGCTCCATGAGCGTTCAGAGGCTCCCCAGGCCTCCAGGGACATTGCATACCCCATATGCACTATGACCTCCAAGGCTTCCATGGCATCCCTGTGGCTTCACACTCTCCAGTGTCTCCCCAGTCTCCACATGCTCCATGAGCCTACACAGGGCTCTGAGGCTCCATGGCCCAAAATCGGCAACAAAGACCCCAGGGGCCTCCATATCATCCTCAACTTCTTCAGACTCTACAGACTCCACAGGCATAATGGGCCTACATAAACTCCATGATCTCCACAGCATCCACATTCTTTCATGGCCTCAGCAGGCTCACCCAGCATCATGAGTTTGCATAGTCTCCATTGCCTCTATGAGATGTACAGCCTCTGCAGGATCCACAGGCTCCATGGATTCCATGGACTCCAGGAGCTCCAGAGGCTCTACAGCCTCCATATGTTCAGCAGGGCTGCACAGTTACCATAGGCTACATGGGTTCTATACGACTCTAAGGCTCAACAATTTCATGGGCTTCACAGTCAACACGGCCTGCAGAGGTAACATGGTCTCTACAGGGTCCTCAATTCTGCACAGGCCCAACAGGCCTCCACGTGTTTCACAGCCTCAATGTTATCCATCACCTCGATGCGTTCCTCAAGCATCTATATTCTCACAAACTTCACAGAATCCCTCTCCTTCACAGGACTGCACAGTCTCCTCTGGCCTCCTTGGGCTCCACAGTGTCCATGGTCTCCTCGGTCTCCATGGCTTCCTCAAACTCCACCACCTCAACGGACTCCAAGAGCTTCCCAGGTTTCACAGGTTCCACTTCCTTACACAGCATCCAAGAGCTCCAATAGCTCCTTGGCCTCCACGGGCTCCATGGGCTCTAGAGATACACAGTCTCTGCAGGCTCCACAGGCTCCAATGTTTCCATGGGATCCATGAGCTCCAGGGGTTCCACAGTCTGTACATGTTGCAAACTCCTGCACAGTTGTCATATGCTCCATGGGTCTATATGTTTTAAAGGTTTCACAGGCCTCCATGGGTTCCACAGACTCACAGGACCTGCAGAGGTACATGGGCTTCACAGGGTCCTGAGGCTAGCACAGGCTCAACAGGCCTCCACACTTTTCACAGCCTACATGGGCTCCATCAGCTCCATTGGTTGTGCAGGCCTTTATATTCTCACAGTCTTCCCAGTCTCCCTGTCCTTCACGGGACTGCACAGGCTCCGCTGCATGTTTTCACAGCCTCCATGGGCTCCATCAACTCGATGGGTTCCACAGGACTCTATACTCACAGACTCACTGTCCTTAAACGGACTGCACAAGCTACACTGGCATTCTTGGGCTCCACATTGTCCATGGTCTCCTCCATCTCCATGGCTTCCACAAACTTCACCAGTTCCACAGACTCCAAAAGCTTCACAGGTTGCACAGGATCCACTTTGCTACACAGCATCCATGAGCTCCATGAGCTCCATGGGCTCCACGGGCTCCATGAGCACTACACATATACAGCCTCTGCTGGCCCCACAGGCTCCATGATTTCCATGATATCCATGAGCTCCAGGAGCTACACTGTGTCCACCTGTTGTGCTGGCCTGCACAGTTGCTCTACGCTCCATGGGGTATATAGGACTTTACAGGTTCCACAGGCCTCCATGGGTTCCACAGACTCATCATGCCTGCAGAAGTTCCATGGCTCCACAGGGTCATCAGGCTGGCACAGGCTCCAGAGGCCTCCATGTATTTCACAGTGTCCATTGATTCCATCGGTTCCATGGGTTCCTCAGGCCACTATATTTTCATAGAGTTCACAGACTCCCTGTGATTTATGGGACTGCAAAGGTTCTACATGCCTCCTTGGAGTCCACAGTCTCCATGGGCTCCTATGTCTTCCTGGCTTCCACAAATTCCAGGAGTTCCCCAGTCCATGGGCTTCACAGTTTGCACAGGTTCCACTGGCCTATACAACATCCATGAGCCACATGGGCTACTTGGGCTCCATGCAATCCAGTGAATATACAGTCCTTTACGCCTCCATGGCCTCCAACAGCTCCATTGGTTCGTCAGAATCCACTGGCTCTAAGGCCTCTACAGGCTCCACTGGCCTCATTGCGCACTGCAGTCTCCACAGGTGCAATATGCTCCATGGTCTCCAGAGGTTTCAAAGGGCTACATGTACTTAACAGGCTCCACATTCTCTGTAATGCCTTTGGGCTCCATACTGCAAAAGGCTACATGGACCCCATGGGCTCAAAGAACTGCACATGATCCACATGCCTGTACAGGCTCCACAAGCTCCCTGGTCCTGAACAGGCTTCAAGGGCTAAACAGGCTTTGTGGAATGTATGGTCTTGACAGACATCATTGGCTCTAAGGCCTCAACCAGCTCCACAAGCTTTCACATGATCCACAGGCCTATACAGTCTCCATGGGCTCCACGGGCTCCAAAGGTCTGCATAGGTACCATGGGTTCCACAGTGTCCAAGGGCTTCATGGGCCTCCACAGGCTCCAAATGCCCCACAGTCTCCACTGGCCTACAGAACCTCCAGTCTCCATGGAATCTATGGTCTCCACAGGAAGCAAAACCTCCACAAGTGTGAATGGCATCTAAGGTCCTGATAGGCTTCAAAGGCTTCCATGGGCTACACAGACTCCACAGGCCCCCTTGGGCTCCACAATGTCCATGGGCTACTCAGTCTGGAGGATTCATGGATCTCCACAGGCTCCAAAAGCCCCACAGTCACCACTGGCTTATAAAGCCTGCACAGTTTTCATGGAATCTATGGTCTCCACAGGCAGCACAAGCTCCACAAGTGTCAATGAACTCTAGGTGCCTGCATAGGCTCCACAGGCCTCCACAGGCTTCACAGAATCCAAACTCTCAATGGGCTCCACATGCTCCACAGGCTAGATGGGTATGCACAGGCTCCACAGGCTTAAAGGACTCGACAGCCTCTATGAGCTCCACATGTTTCACAGGCTACATGGGTATGCACAGGCTCCACAGACTCTCAGACTCCACAATCTCGACTGGCTACACCAGCTCCAGAGGATCCATGAGTATACACAGTCTCCAAAGTCTCCAATGACTCTGCAGTCTCTACAGGCTCCACAGGCTTCACTGTCTCTACATATATACAGGCTCTCCAGGATCTGTATGCTCATGTGATCCATGTGCTCCATGAGCTCCAGGGATGCTACAGGTTCCACATGTTCTGCATGCCTGCACAGTTGCCATAGACTCCATGGGGTCTATAAGACTGTAGAGGCTCCAGAGGCCTATGGGCTCCACAGGCTCCCCAGGCCTGCAGAGGTACCATTGGCACCACAGGGTCCTGAGGACTGCACAGGCTCCACAAGCTGCCACGAGTTTCATAGTTTCCATGGGCTCCATCAGCTCTATAGATTTCACAGGCCTCTACATTCCCACAGACTTCAGTGTCTCCCTGTCTTTCATGAAACTGCTAAGGCTCTAGGTGCTCCTTAAACTCCACTGTCTCCATGGGTTCCTCGGTCTCCCTGGCTTCTACAAACTCCAGCAGTTCCATGGTCCATGAGCTTCACAGTTTGCACAGGATCCCCTGGCCTACACAGCATTTAAGAGATTGATGGATTCCATGGGCTCCACGGTCTCCAGGGGCTCTACAACATTTATGATTCCATGGGCTCCACCAACTCCATTGGCTCCACAGAATCCACCAGTTCTCAAAACTGTACAGGATCCACAGACCTCAATGTGCACCACAGTCTCCATAGGCTCAATAAGCTCCATGGGCTCCACATGTGTCAATGGGTATATGGACTTAACAAGGTCCACAATCTCTGTAGTGTCCTTGGGCTCCAACCCACAACAGGCTCCATGGGTCCCATGTGCTACATGAGATCCACAGGATCCACAGATCTGTACAGGCTCCTCTAGCTCCCTGGGCCTGCACAAGCATCAAGGTCTCCACAGGCTTTCTGGACATCACGGTCTTGACAGATGTCATTAAATCCAAGACCTCAACCATCTGCACAGACTTGCACATGCTCCACAAGCCTCTATAGTCTCCAAGGGCTCCATAGGCTCAACCGGTCTGCATAGGCTCCATGGGTTAGACAGGCTCCAAGGGCTTCATGAGCCTCCACATTCTTCAAATGCCCCACAGTCTTCACTATTCTACAGAGACTCCACAGTCTCCATTGAGTCTATGGATTCCATAGGCAGCACAAGACCACAGGTGTGAATGGCCTCTAGGTCCTTGCATGGGCTCCTCAGGCCTCCAAGGGCTGCACAGACTCCACAGACCCCATGGGCTCCACTTCCTCCACAGGCTACATGTGTACGCACAGGATCCACAAGTTCCTCTCTCTCCACAGGCTTTACAGCGACCACAAACTCGCTGTCCTTCACAGGCTCCATGGGCCAGCACAGGCTGCATGTCCTCCAATGGCTTCAGAGGATCAACAGGATCCATGGGCATGCAGTCTCCATAGGTCTCCAGGGGCAATGAATGTTCCATGGGCTGCATGAACTCCAAGGCCTCCATGGCATCCATGTGGCTTCACATTGTCCAGAGGCTCCCCAGTTTCTACAGGCTCCATGAGCCTACACAGGCCTCACAGCCTCCCTGGACCAAAATGGGCCCCACTGACTCCACAGGCATCCACATGATCCTCAGCTTCATCAGACTCTACAGCCTCCAGAGCCTTCCCTGGCCTACATAATCTCCATGGGCTTCATGGCAGCCACATTGCTCCATGGACTCATCAGTCTCTGCCAGCACCATGAACTTTCACAGGCTGCATGGGCTACAAGTGCTTCAAAGTTTCAACAATCTCCATGGGAGTGCAGAGGCTCCACAGGCCTCCAGAGGCAATGCATGCTCCATGGTCTCCATGATCTCTAAGGCCTCCATGGCATCCATGTGGCTTCACAATTTCCAGAAACTCCCCCGTTTCCTCAGTCTCCATGAACCTGTCCAGCCATTACAGCCTCCCTGGCCCAAAATGGGCCCCACAAACTCTACAGGCATCTACATGATCCTCAGCTTCTTTAGACCCTACAGCCTCCACAGGTTTCATCGGTTTATATAACCTCCATGGGTTCCACGATATTCATATTTCTCTATAGCCTCAATAGGCTCTGCCAGTACAATGTGCCTGAACAATCTCCATTGCCTCCATATGATATACAGTCTATGCAGGCTCCACAGGCTCCATGGGTTCCATGGGCTCCCTCAGCTCCAGTGGATCCACAGGCTCCATATGGTCCATAGGCTTGCACAGTTGCCACAGGCTCCATGGGGTCCACAGGCCTCTACAGGCTCCACAGGCTCCATGGGCTCCAGAGGTTACATGTGCTCCAAGGCTCCATGAGTATACACAGGCTCCACAGTCTCCAATGACCTCACAGGTTCTATAAGCTCCACAGACTCCACAGGTTCCATGGGTCTGCACAGGCTACATGCTCTCCAAGAGCTTTCAAGGCTCAACAGGCTACATGAGCATGCAGAGGCTGCTCAGACGTGCAGGTACAATGCATGCTCCATGGGCTCCACGAACTGCAAGGCCTCCATGGCCTGCATGTGGCTTCAGAGTCACCACAGACTCTCCAGTCTCCAAAGGCTCCATGGCCCAAAATGGGATCCTCATACTCCACATGCCTCCACATGATCCTCAGCTATCTGAGACTCTACAGCCTCCACAGACTTCATGGACATACATAACCTCCAAGGGCTGGAAGGGATCCACATTCCTCCATGATCTTAACAGGCCCTTACAGAACAATGAGCCTACACACGCTCCAAGGCATCCATGAGATATAAAGTCTCTGCTTGCTCCTCAGATTCCATCGGTTCCATGGATCCATGAACTCCATGGCTCCACAGGATCCAAATGTTCCACAGGCCTGCACAGAAGCCTTAGTCTCCCTAGGGTCTATAGGCCTATACAGGCTCCACAGGCTTCCCTGGGCTCCACAGGCTCCCCAGGCGTGCAGTGGTACCATGGGCTCCACAGGCTTCTCAGGCTAGCACAGACTTCACAGGCTTCCATGTGTTTCACAACCTCCATTGGCTACATCAACTCCATGGGTTCCAAAGGGCTCTATATACTCACAGAATTCACAGTCCCTCTAAACTTCATGGGACTGCACAGGCACCACAGTCCTCCTTGGGCTCCAGAATCTCCATGGTCTCCCTGATCTCCATGGCTTCCACAAACTCCCTTGGCTCCTGGACTCCATGGGCTTCACAGGTTGCTAAGTTCCACTGGCCTGCACTGTATCCATGGACTCTGTGATCTTCCTGGTCTTCACGGGCTCCAGGGGCTCAACAGTCCTTTTAAACCACATGGGCTCCACAATCACAAATGGCTCCAAAAAATCCACAGGATCTATGACCTTTACAGGGTCCACAGGCCTCAAGGGGCACCACAGTCTCCACAGGCTCAACAGTCTCCATGATCTTGGCAGGGTCCTCAGGCTGGCAAACGCTCCCAGGTCTCCACACATTTCACAGCCTCCATGGACTCCATCAGGTCCATGAGTTCAACAGGGCTCTATATTTTTACAAAGTTGACAGATTCCCTTTCCTTCACGGGACTGCAAAGGCTCTACATGCCTCCTTCAATTCCCCGTTTCCATGGGCTACTCAGTCTCCCTGGCTTCCACAAACTCCACAATCTCCATGGTCCATTGGCTTCACAGGTTGTGAAGGTTCCACTGGCCTACACAAAATCCATGAGCCACGTGGGTTCCTTTGACTCCATGGGCTCCAGTAGTTCTACAGACCTTTATGATTCCATGGCCTCTACCAACTCCAATGGCTCAACAGGTTCCACTGGTTCTAAGGCCTTTTCAAGCTCCACAGTCCTCAATGGGTCCCACAGTCTCCACATTTTCAATATGCTTCATGGGCTCCACAGGTGTCAATGGGCTACATGTACTTAATAAGCTCCACATTCTCTGTATTGTCTTTGGGCTCCATGCCGCAACAGGCTACATGGGCCCCATGGGCTTGACAAACTCCACAGGATCCCCAGGCCTGTACAGGCTACACAAGCTCCCTTATCTTGCACAAACATCAAGGGCTAAACAGACTTTGTGGACTCAATGGACTTGACAGACTTCATGGACTCCAAAACCTCAACCAGCTCCACAGGCTTTCACATGCTCCACAGGCCTCTACATTCTCCATGTGCTCCAGGGGCTCCACAGGTCTGCATAGGTTCCATGGGTTCCACAGGGTCCAAGGGCTACATGGTCCTCCACAGACTCCAAATGCCCAACAGGTTCCACTGGCCTACAGATTCTCTAGTTTCCATTGATTCTATGGTCTCCACAGGCAGCAAAACCTCCACATGTGTCAATGCCATCTTGGGTCCTAATAGGCTTCTAAGTCTTCCATGGGCTGCACAGACTCCACAGGACCCCTTGGGCTCCACAATCTCTATGGGCTCCTCGGTCTGCAGGCTTCATGAGCCTGCACAGTCTCCAAAAGCCCCTCATTCACCACTGGCCTATAAAGCCTCCACAGATTTCATGGAATCTATGGGCTCCACAGGCAGCACAAGCTGCACAAGTGTCAATGAACTCAAGGTGCCTGCATAGGCTCCATAAGCCTCCACCAGCTTCACGGAATCCACAGCCTCCATGGACTCCACGTGCTCCACAGGCTAGATGGGTATGCACAGTCTCCACTGGCTTAAAGGTCTCCACAACCTTGATGGGATTCACATGCTCCACAGGCTACATGGGTATGCACAGGCTTCAGAGGATCCATGGACTACACAGTCTCTACAAGCTCCACTGTCTCTACAGAAATACAGGCTCTCCAGCCTCTGCAGGCTCCATGTGATCCATGGGCTCCATGATTTCCAGGGGCTCCACAGGATCCACATGTTCCACATGCCTGCACAGTTGTCCTAGTTTCCATGGGGTCTAAAAGACTTTAGAGGCTCCCCAACCTCTATGGGCTTCACAGGCTCCCCAGGCCTGCAGAGGTATCATTGGCACCACAGAGTCCTGAGCACTGCACAGGCTCCTCAATCTGCCACGGGTTTCATAGCCTCCATGGGCTCCATCAGCTCCATGGATTCATCAGGCCTCTGTATTCTCACAGACATCACAGTCTCCCTGTCCTTCACGGGACTGAAAAGCCTCCAGCTGCCTCCTTAGACTCCACAATCTCCATGGGCTCCTCAGTCTCCCTGGCTTCAACAGACTCCACCAGCTCCGTGGTCCATGGGCTTCACTCGTTTCACAGGTTCCCATGGCCTACACAGTATTCATGAGCTCCATGGACTCCATGGGCTCCACGGACTCCAGGGGCTCTACAGTCTTTTATGGCTCCATGGGCTCCACCAGCTCCATCGGTTCCACAGAATCCCCTGACTCTATGGCATCTTCAGCATCCACAGGCCTCAATGGGCACTGCAGCATCCACAGGTTCAATATGCTCCATAGGCTGCAAAGGTGTCATCAGGCTACATGTACTTATCAGGCTCCACATTCTCTGTAATGTCCTTTGGCGCCATACGTCAACATGCTGCATGGGCTCTATGGGCTCTATGATCTCTCAAGTAACCACAGGCCTTTACAGGCTTTGCAAGCTTCTTGGGGCTGCACAAGCAACAAGGGCCCCACAGGCTTTGTGAAGTCCATGGTCTGGAAGGACTTCATGGACTCCAAGGCCTCAACCAGCTCCACAGGCTTTCACATGCTCCACAGGCCTCTACAGACTCTGTGGGTGCTCCATGGGCTCCACAGGTTTGCATATGCTCCATAGGTTCCACAGGCTCCAAGGTCTTCATGGGCCTCCACAGGCTCCAAATGTCCCTGTGGCACCAATGGCCTACAAAGCCTCCATTCACCATAGATACTATGGTCTCCACAGGCAGCAAAAGCTCCACATGTTAAAGGCCTCTAGGGTCCTAATAGGCTCCAAAGGCCTCCACGGGCTACACAGACTCCACAGGCTTCACAGGCTCCATGTGCTCCACAGGCTCCATGGGTCCGCACAGGCTGTATGACCTCCAAGGCCTTCAAAGGATCAACAGGCTCCATGGGCTTTCAGATGCTCCACAGGACTCCAAGGGCAATGCAGGCTCCACGGGCTCCATCAACTCCAAGGCCTCCATGGCATCCATGTGGCTTCACAGTTTCCTGAAGCTTACAAGTTTCCTCAGGCTCCACGACCCTGCACAGTCTTGACAGCCTCCCTGGCCCAAAATGGGCCCCACTGACTCCGCAGACATCCACATGATCCTCCTCTTCCTCAGAGTCTACAGCCTCCACAGGCTTCAGGGGCCTAAATAACCTCCATGGGCTCGAAGGGGTACACATTCCTGCATGGATTCAACAGGCCTTGCCAGCACCATGAGCCTGTAGAGGCTCCATGGCTTCCATGAGATATAAAGGCTCTGCTGGCTCCAGAGTCTCCATCGGTTCCATGGGCTCCATGAGCTCCAGTGTCTCCACAGGATCCACATGTTCCAAAAGCCTGCACATTTTCCTTAGGCTCCATGAGGTCTATCGATCGGTACAGGCTCCACACGCCTCCCTGGGCTCCACATGCTCCCCAGGCCTGCAGAGGTACCATGGCCTTTACAGGGTCCTCAGGCCTGCACAGGCTCCACAGGCCTCCATAGATTTCTCAGCCTCCATGTGCTCCATCACCTCCATGAGTTACACAAGACTATATAGTCACAGAGTTCACAGCCTCCCTGAACTTCATGGGACTGCACAGGCTCCACACGCCTCCTTGGGCTCAAGAATCTCCATGGGCTCCCTGATCTCCATGGCATCCACAAACTCCACCAGCTCCACGGGCTCCATGGGCTTTACAGGTTGCAGATTCCACTGACCTACACAGTATCCACCGACTCCGTGGATTCCCTGTTTAACACGGCTCCAGGGCTCTACAGTCCTTTATGGCCCAATGGCCTCCACAATCTCCATTGGCTCCACATAATCCACAGGATATATGGCCTGTAAAAGGTCCACAGGCCTAAATGGGTACTGCAGTCTCCACAGGCTCAACAGGCACCCTGGGCTCAACAGATGTCATAGGTCTACATTACCTTAACATATTTCCAATGCTCTGTAGTATCCTTGGTGTCCATACTTCAACAGGCTCCATGGGCCCCATGGGCTCGATGAGCTCCACAGGATCCACAGGCCTGTAGAGGCTACACAATCTCCCTGGGCCTGCACACACTTCAAGGATATCTCGGGCTTTGTCTACTCAACGGTCTTGTCAGTCTCCATGATATCCATGGCCTCAACACCTCCACAGGGCTTCATGGGCTCCACAAGCCTCTAAAGTATCCATGGGATCCATGGATTCCATGGTGTAAATGTACTCCTCAGGCTCCATGGATATGCACAGGCTCCAAAGACTCCACGGACTCCATAGACTCCATGGGTTCAACGTGCTCCACAGGCTCCATCGGTATGCACAGGCTCCATTGACTCCACAGCCTCTACAGGCTCCATAGATTCCACATGCTCCACAGGATCCATGGGCCTGCACAAGCTGCATGGTCTCAAACGCTTCAAATGCTCAGTAGGCACCATGAGCCAACAGAGGCTCCACAGGTCTCCAAGAGCAATGAATGCTCCATGGGCTCCATGACCTCCAAGGCCTCCATGGCTTGATGTGTCTTCACAGCTTCCAGAAACTCCCCAGTTTCCACAGGCTCCATGAGCCTTCTCATGCCTCACAGGCTACATGGCCCAAAATATGCTCCATTGACTACACAAGCCTCCACATGATCCTCAGCTTCTTCAGACTCTACAGATTCCACAAGCTTCATGGGCCATCATAACCTCCCTGAGCTCAATCGGATCCACATTCCTGCTTTGCCTCAATAGGCTCTGCCTGCACCATGAACCTGCACAGGCTCTATTGCCTCCATGAGATATATAGTCTCTGCAGGCTGCACATACTCCATGGGCTCCAGGGCCTCCGTCGTCTCCAGTGGCTCCACAGGCTCCATATGGTCCGCAGGGCTGCACATTTGCCATAGGATCTATGGGGTATATAGGCCTCTTCAGGCTCCACAGTCTTCATGGGCTCCCAAGGATACATGTGCTCCACAGGCTCCCTAGGTATTCACAGGCTATACAGGCTCCACTGACACACAGGTAATATAAGCTCCACAGGCTCCACAGGTTCCATGGGTCTGCACTGGCTGCATGGTCTCCAAGGGTTTGAAAGGTTCAACAAGCTCCATGGGCGTACAGAACTTCCCCAGACCTCAAGGAACAATGCATGCCCCATTAGCACTATGAACTCCAAGGCCTCCATGGCATCCATGTGGCATCACACTCTCCAGTGTCTCCACCATCTCCACATCATCCATGAGCCTGCACAGTCCTCTCAGGCTCCATGGCCCAAAATGGGCAACTCAGATGACACAGGCCACTACATCATCCTCAACATCTTCAGACTGTACTGCCTCTACAGCCTTCATGGGCCGTCATAAACTCCATAATCTCCGTGGCTTCCACATTCTACCATGGCCTCAATAGTCTCTCCCAGTATCATGAGCTTGCACAGTCTCCATTGCCTCCATGAAATGTACAGCCTCAGCAGTCTCTACAAGCTCCATGGCTTCCATGGGTTCCATGAGCTCAAGTGGCTCTATAAGCTTCATATGTTCTGCAGGCCTGCACAGATACCATAGGCTCCATGGGATCTATAGGACAATACAGGCTCCACACCTATATGGGCTTCACAGTCTAATCAGGCCTGCAGAGGTTACATGTTCTTGACAGGCTCCAAGGCCTCAACCAGCTTCACAGGCTTCCACATTGTCCACGGGCTTCTACAGTTTCCATGGGCTCACGGGATCCACAGGTTTGCATAGGTTCCATGTGTTCCACAGGCTCTAAGGGCTTCATGGGTCTCCAAAGGATCCAAATGACCCACAGGCACCACTGGCCTACAGACCCTCCAGTCTTCATGGATTCTAGGGTCTCCACAGGCAGCAAAATCTCCACATGTGTAAATGGTCCCTAGGGTCCTGATAGGTTCCAAAGACTTCCAAGGGCTGCACAGGATCCACAGGCTCCATTGGCTCCACGTGATCGACAGGTTCCATGTGTTTGCACAGGATCTGCTGCTTCTCTGAATCCAAAGGCACTGCACCCTCCAGAGGATCCATATGCTCCACAGGCTCCATGGGCCCATGCGCATGGCCTCCAAGGGCTTCAAAGTATCAAAATGCTCCATGGGCCTGCAGAAGCTCCACTTGACTCCATGGGCAATGAAGATTCCATAGTCTCCATGACCTCCAAGAATTCCATGGCAGCCATGTGTCTCACAGTTTCCAAAAGCTCCATGGTTTCCTCATGCTCCATGAGCCTGAACAAGCTTCACAGCATCCATGGCCCAAAATGGGACCCACTGACTCCACAGGCCTCCACATGATCCTCAGCTTCTTCAGACTCTATAACTATCAAAGGCTTCATGGGCCTACATAACCTCCATGGGATCCATGGCATCCATATTCCTCCAAGGAATCATCAGGCTCTGACAGTACCATTAGCCTTCACAGACTGCATGGATTTCAAGTGATTCAAAAGCTCAAACATCCCCATGGGTGAGCAGAGGCTCCACAGGCTTTCAGGGGCAATGCATTCTCCATGGTCTGCATGACCTCCAAGTCCTCCATGGCATCCATGTAGCTTCACAGTTTCCAGAATCTCCCCAATTTCCTCAGTCTCCATGACTCTGTGCAGCATTCACAGCCTCCCTGGCCCAAAATGGACCCAAAATACTCCACATGCATCCACATGTTCCACACATTCTTCAGAATCTACAGCTTCCATAGGCTTCATAGGCCTACATAATCTCCATGGGCTCCATGGGATGCATGTTCATCCATGGACTCAACAGGCTCTGCCAGCACCTAGAGCCTGTATGGGCTGCATGGCATCCAAGTGCTTCAAAGGCTTAATAGGTTCCATGGGCATGCAGTGGCTCCAAAGGCCTCCAGCGGCACTGCATGCTCCATGGGCTCCATGAACTGCCAAGCCTCCAAGGTATCTGTGGGGCTTCAGAGTCTCTGCAGGCTCCCCATTCTCCACAGGCTCCATGAGCCAGTACAATCCTCACAGGCTCTATGGTCCAAAATGGGCTTCTCAGACTTTACAGGCCTCAACATGATCCTCAGCTTCCTCAGACTCTACATCCTCCACCAGCTTCATGGACCTACATAAGTTCCATGGGCTTGAAGGGTTCAATATTCCTCCATGATTTCAACAGGTCCTGCCTGCCCATGAGCGTGCAAGGGATCCATTGCCTCCATGAGATATAAAGGCTCTGGTGGCTCCACAGTCTCCATCAATTCCATGGGCTCCATGAGCTCCATTGGCTCCACAGGATCCACATATTTCACAGGCCTGCAGAGTTGCCATAGGCTCCATGGTATCTATAGGACTTTACAGGCTCCATAGGATTCCCTGGGATCCACAAGCTCCCCAGGCCTCCAGAAATACCATGGGCTCCACAGGGTCCTCCGGCTTGCATAGGCTCCACCGACCTCCATGGGTTTCACAGCCAACATTCACTTCATTAGCTCCATAGGATCCGCAGGACTCTATATACTCATAGAATTCACAGTATCCCTGATCTTCATGGGACCTTCATGGCTCCACAGGCTTCCTTGGTCTCCAGAATCTCCATGGGCATCCAAAAACACCACCAGCTCCATGGACTTCATGAGCATCACAAATTGCACAGTTTCCACTGGCCTATAGAGTCTCCATGGGCTCCATGGGCTCCCTAATCTCCATGGGCTCCAAGGGCTTGACAGTCCTTTATGACTCCATGGGCTCCACAATTTCCATTGGCTCCACATAATCCACAGGATCTATGTCCTATACAGGGTCCAAAGGCCTCAATGGGCGCCAAAGGCTAAACAGGCTCTATGGGCTACACAGATGTCAAAGGGTTATATGGCCTTAACATGTTCCCCATTCTCTGTACTCTCCTTGGAGCCCCATGGGATCGATGAGCTCCACAGTATCCACAGGCCTGTAAAGGTTTAAGAAGCTTCCTGGGCCTGCCCAGGCTTCAAGGAATCTTAGGGCTTTGTCAACTGCATGGTCTTGACAGACTTTATGGTTTCCATGGCCTCAACAGCTCCACAGGACTTTACAGGCTCCACAGGCCTCTACAGTCTCAATGGGCTCCACGGGCTCTATGGTCTCAACATGCTCCACAGTCTTCATGGGTTTGCACAAGCTGTAAAGCCTCCAAGGACTGCCGAAGGCCTAGGGGTTCTATGTGCTCCACAGGCTCCATGGACCTGCACAGCCTGCATCGTCTCGAAGGTATTCAAATGCTCAGTAGGCTACATGGTCCTGCAGAGGTTCCACAGGTCTCCAGGAGCATTCAATGCTCCATGGGCACCCTGCCAAGGCCTCCTTGCCATCCATGTGGCTTCACAGTTTCCAGAAACTCCCTAATTTCCTGAGTCTCCATGAGACTTCACAAGCCTCACAGTCTCCATGACCCAAATAGGGCTCCGCCAACTCCCCAGGCCTCCACATGATAATCAGCT
>JAKSZT010024649.1:0-15943 GCA_026826555.1 Tolypeutes matacus | reverse complement strand
ACTATTGGCACAGATAATTTGGTTATAATTCAAAAGAAATTATGAAAATAGTACACAATGAAATCATACAAAGTGGTTGATTTGATGATAGTGATTTATTTCTGCAATGTTACTGGAGGGGGGCCCTTCTACTCACCCTTTGCAAATACAGTCGCCCATAAAGAAAAACTGCTCTCTCCCCTGAGCACCCTCCTCTCTGACTGGACGGATGGAGGCCACCTTCAGAAAAGTGAGCACGGAGCACAAGGAGCATGGACATGACTGTGTGAAGGACACACTGCTCTCTACATGTGTCTGGTTAGAGGGCTGTTAACACCACAGGAGAAGACGGTCTTCCTGCTGCTTACTCCCCAGTGAAGACTGGCCGGAGTAACTCACATCACTACCTGAGGCTGTGAGTGCTGAGCAGGGCTTTCTCCTTGTCCTCTTTGCGGACATAGAACATATGATGATGGTTTTCATTGGGGCTCTGAGAGATTGGTTCCAAAAAAGGACATTCCCTCTCTGAATTGGGGAACTGCAGTGAACACGTGTTACATTCCACCTGTTTGTGTCTTTGCTCTCAGTTCTTCTGGGTATATACCAAGCAGTGGAATTGCTGGATCATACGGAAGATCTATTGTTAGTTTTCTGAGGAACTGCCAGACTGTCCTCCACAGTGTCTGGACCATACCGCAGTCCCACCAGCAGTGGATGAGCGTTCCTATTCCTCCACATCCTTTCCAACATTTAGTGTCTCCTGTTTTTTAATAGCTGCCATTCTGATCGGTGTAAGATGGTATCTCATTGTAGTTTTGATTTGCATTTCCCTGATAGCAAGCGATGTTGAGCACTTTTTCATGTGCTTTTAGCCATTTGAATTTCTTCCTTGGAGAAGTGTCTTTACAGGTCACTTGCCGATTTTTTTAATGGGTTGTTTGTCCTTTTATTTTAAAGGTGTAGGATTTCTTTATATATGCAGGATATTAGGCTCTTATCAGATATATGGTTGCCAAATATTTTCTCCCATTGTGTAGGCTGCCATTTTATTTTCTTAATAATATCCTTTGAGGTGTAGAAGTTTTTTATTTTGATGAGATCCCATTTATCTATTTTTTCTCTTGCTGCTAGTGCTTTGGTTATGAAGTTCATGAAATCATTTCCTATTACAATGTCCTGTAGATGCTTCCCTACATTATCTTCCAAGGTCTTTATGGTTTTGGCTCTTATATTTAGATCGTTGATCCATCTTGAGTTGATTTTTGTATAAGGTGTGAGATGGTATTCTTCTCTCATTCATTTGGATATGGATACCCAGTTCTCCAAGCACCACTTGATAAAGAAGTCATTCTCTCCCAACTGACTGGTCTTTGTGGCCTTGACAAATATCAGATGACTGTATATGCAAGGATCTATATCAGAGCTCTCATTTCGGTTCCATTGGTCAGTAGGTCTATCCTTGTGCCAATACCATGCAGTTTTAATCACTGTAGTTTTGTACTATGTTTTAATATCAGGTAGTGTGATACCATAACTTCACTTTTCTATTTCAAAATGTCTTTGGCAATTCGGGGCCTCTGGCCTCTCAAAATATATTTTGTGGTTAGTTTTTCCAGTTCCTTAAAAAATACAGTTTTGACTTTTATTGGGATTGCATTAAATCTGTAGATTAGTTTGTGTAGGTTAGACATCTTGATGATGTTTAGTCTTCCCATCCAAGAATAGGGAATATTTTTCCATTTATTTAAGTCTTCTTTGATTTCCTTTAACAGTGTTGTGTAGTTTTCTGTATATAAGTCCTTTACATCTTTAGTTAAATTTATTCCTTTATTATTTGATTATTTTAGTTACTATTGTAAATGGTATTTTTTTTCCTGATTTCTTCCTCAGTTTGCTCATTATTGGTGTTCAGAAATGCTACTGATTTTTGAGAATTAATCTTATAGCCTGCAACATTACTGAACTCCTTTATAAGTTCTAGAAGGCTTGTTGTCGATTTCTCAGTGCTTTCCATGTATAGGATCATATCATCTGCAAATAATGAAATTTTTACTTCTTCTTTTCCAATCTGGATGCATTTTATGTCCTTTTCTTGTCTCAGTGCTCATTCAAGTACTTCTAAGACAATGTTAAATAGGAGAGGTGAGAGTGGACATCCTTGTCTAGTTCCCGATCTCGGAGGGAAGTCTTTTAGGATTTCACCGTTGAAAATGATGTTAGCTTTGGGTTTTTCATATATACCCTTTATCATTTTCAGAAAGTTTCCATCTATTCCTATCTTTTTTAGTGTTTTTATGAAGAAAGAGTGCTGTATTTTGTCGAATGCTTTTTCTTCATCTATAGAGATTATCATGTGATTTTTTTTCTTTCGATCACTTTATGTGGTGTATTACATTGATTGATTTTCTTTTATTGAACCATGATTGCATACCCAGGATTAAACCCACTTGGTCATGGGCTATAATCCTTTTGATATGTGGTTGAATGCGATTAGCAAGTATTTTGTTAAGGATTTTAGCATCTAGGTTCATTAGAGAAATTGGTCCGTAATTCTCCTTTCTTGGGGTATCTTTCTTTGGTTTTGGTATTAGGGTAATGCTGGCATCATAAAATGAGTTAGGCAATATTTCTTCTACTTCTATTTTTTGGAATAGCTTAAGTAGAATTGGTGTTAGCTCTTTCCAGAATGTTTGGTAGAATTCAGCTGTGAAGCCATCTGGTCCTGGACACTTCTTAGTTGGGAGGTTTTTGATGTCTGAGTCTATCTCTTTACTTGTAATTGGACTGTTGAGCTCATCTACTTCTTCTTTCATCAATGTCGGTTGTTTGTGGGTTTCTAGAAACTTGTCCATTTCCTCTAAGTTGTCATTCTTGTTGGCATATAATTTTTCAAAGTATCCTCTTATGATACTCTTTATTTCTGTGGGGTCAGTAGTGATATCACCTTGCTCATTCCTTATTTAATGTATTTGCATCTGTTCTCTGTTTTTCTTTGTCAATCTGGCTAAGGGTTTGTCAATTTTATTGATATTCTCAAAGAACCAACTTTTGGTTTTGTTTATTGTTTCCAGTGCTTTCTTATTCTCTATTTCATTTAGTTCTGCTCTAATCTTGGTTATTTCCTGTTTTCTACTTCCTTTAGGTTTAGTTTGTTGTTGTTTTTCCAATTCCTCCAAGTGTGCAGTTAGGTCTTCAATTTTAGCACTTTATTCTTTTTTAATATATGAATTTATGGCTATGAACTTCCCTCTCAGGACTGCTTTTGCTGCATCTCATAGCTTTTGATATCATGTGTTGTCGTTTTCATTAGTTTCAAGGTAGTTACTGATTTCTTTTGAGATTTCCTCTTTGAACCACTGTTTGTCTACGAGTGTGTTGTTTAACTTCCATATCCTTGTGCCTAACCTGTTTCTCTGGCCCTTAGTGATTTCCAACTTCATTCCATTGTGGTCAGAGAAATTACTTTGTATAATCTCAATCTTCTGAATTCATTGAGTGTTGTTCTGTGGCCTAGCATGTGGTCTATTTTGGAGTATGTTCCATGTGCACTTGAGAAGAATGTAAATCAGGTTTTATTTGGGTGTAGTGTTCTGTATATATCTGTTAAGTCCATGTCTTCTAATGTATTGTTGAGTGCCTTACTTTATTGATTCCATGTCTATATGTTCTGTCTAATGATGACAGTGGTGTGTTGAAGTTCCCTGCTATAATTGTAAAGACATTTATTTCTTCTCTTAATTTTTCCAGAGTTTTCTGCACGTATTTTGAGGCACCCTGTTTAGGTGCGTAAATGTTGAAGATTGTTCTCTCTTCTTGAGAGATTTTTCCTTTTGCTAATATGTAGTTTCCATCTTTGTCCCTTACAATAATTTTGCATTTAAAGACTATTTTGTCTCATATTAGAATAGCTACTCCTGCCCTTTTTTGGCTATTGTTAGCTTGTAAAGTAGTTTTCCAGCCATTCACTTTCAGCCTCCTTGAATCCCTGGTTCGAAGGTGGGTTTCTTCTAGACAGCATATAGATGGATCATATTTTCTTATCCATTCTGCCAATCTGTGTCTTTTGATTGGTGAATTTAATCCATTAACATTCAGTGTTATTACTCATAATTTATTTCTTACTTCAGCCATTTTTTCTTTGGGTTAATGTATGTCATGTGTTGTTGTGTTTCTCTTTTTGTTTTTTCAGTATATACAGCGAGTGGGAAATTACTGAAAAAGAAGCACAGCAAAGAAGCGACAAGCTAGCTGCACCTATTTTTTTAAAAAATGGAAAAAAAAAAAAAAAAGAAAGGGAGAGGAAAGAGGAAAGAAAAGCAAGGGACCAGAAAGAAACAGAGAGAAACCAAAGATCCACACAAGCAAGCATTGAAACAGAGCTAAGGTGGGTCAATGAGTTCCCTAGGGTCCACGTGGATCCTTCTTGACTACTTGTGTTTATCGATCAATTTCCTTGCCGGGTTCTATATGCAGGTCCTGAAGCAGCTTTTAGCTATTAAACTAAATTAAAAAGAATTTATTTTTCATTTATTGTAGTGACCTTCTCACTTTATTTTTAATTTTATTTTTTATTATGGGTAAAAATCAAAATTCTCACAATACATACAAACATTTGTAAAATGATATATAAATATATATGCATATATGTGTATTTGCTTACAAAAATGTTATATATATATATATACACATATATTTTAAGAGGTGCTTAGATTACCTAAAATATTACACGGAACCCACTGGGATTCCCATGTTGCCCACCTCCCACACCTCCCACCACATCCCACACAAACATCTCCCACAGTGTGGCCCACCAACCTCAATGAACTTACACATCCTGGAGCCTTGCCACCAACCATAGACCACAGTTCACACTGTAGACCACACTCTTTCCCACTCAGTTCTGAGTGGTTTGTGCTGATTTAAAATGGCCTACATCCATTGCCACAACAGTACTCAGGACAACTTCCAAGCTTCTTTGGGAATTTTTATTTTTTTTTAGTGAAATACAGGACCCAAAATAATTCCTCTTCTAGCCAACCCCCTTACAGAAAGATTCTAGCTGGGCCCGTGGAAATTAATCAAGCACGTCCCACATCCTGGACTCCCCAGGGTAACTGTAGCTCTGATGTTATTCAGTGCAGAGTGCTAAAGACGGCTGATTCCACCCCTTCTGGAGCTGAGTTCGAGCATCACTGGTTTCTAAGTAAATCAGTTTGAGTGCATATTCACGTCTGCTCTCAGCCTGATGCTGCTTCAGGTCGGCTTATCTGCTCTCCAAAGCTATGGGGTTGTGCTCTCCAAAGCTATGGGGTTGGCAGCCAGATCGATGTCTAAAAATAAAAAATACCCTTCCCTGTCCTCCAACAGAACCCTCCCTCTTTTGGGACGTGTCCCTTCTTCCTGACTCCGCAGCGGCCCAGGTCTTATCCCTGGGTCACTAGGGAAATCAGCTCCATCCCTTGACCAGAATCCCCCCTCCAGTTCACCGGGTGCTGATTACCTTGTTTGTTCTGTTCACACAAGGTCCAAGGGGCGCCAGGCAGCCAGATCCCCTGAAAACAATGCGTTCTTGCCTGTTCATGGCTCCAAGTGACCGTTTTATTTTATTTTATTTTTTCTCCCTAACCGTGGGGCTCAGCCATCTGTGCCAACCACCACTGGCAGCCTTAAAACTCATGAAACTCCACCGTTCCATCCACGCCGTTGATCCATGCAGAAAGATGTCCCAAGCTTCTCACTCCATGTGTGCAGAGCACAGACCCCTGGGCAGGACCCTGTCCACAAGCTGCCTTGTTCTGGGAGCTTGCAGTGTGTGCCCTCCTACACTAACGCCATCTTGGCCCTTTATCTTCCTTTGGCTCCTATGCACGTGTTTTCACTTACAATCAACTTCAAAATACCGCTTAACCGTAACTCTCAGTGAATGCAGTCAGTTCTTCAGTTGAGAAAACCAATACAGAAACCGGTTTCATTGGCTGCTTTGCAAGTGTTTTCACTTAAAAATCATCTTCTAGGCACTGGTTTCTCATAACTCTCTGTGGAAGCGGGAGCTACTTCCAGTTTGAAAGGTAAGTAAGATACTTGTTTGTTTGGTGGCTATGCACTCATCTCCACTCAGCATGCCAACACTGCTTTATTCTAATGCTATGCCAATGCTGTAGTTTCTTTACTTTACAAATCGAATAAGATTTCTGTTTTATTTGCTGCTTTGCCTGTGTTTTCATTTACAATGATCTTCAAAACACTGCTTTCACCAAACATGCTGTGAATGCAGGAGGTATTTCAACTTTGAAACGTTGGTAAGATATTGGTTTGTTTAGCTTCTATGCACTTACTTTCACTCACAATGTAAAACCCGGATTTTATGAAATTCTATGCCAATGCAGTAGTTTCTTCACCTTTCAAATCTAAGTAAGATTAGTGTTTTGTTTGCTGCTCTGCCTTTATTTTCACTTAAAATCATCTTCAAAACACTGGTTTAACCTAACATGCTGGGAATTCGGGAGGATTTTCACCTTTGAAAGTTAAGTAAGATACTTGTTTGTTTGGCTGCTCTCCACTCACTTTCACTCAGTATGCCAAGACTTTGTTTTTTTCCTAATGCTATGCCAAAGCACTAGTTTATTTACTTCACAAATCGGAAAATGATTTGTGTTTCATTTGGTGCTTTGCATGTGTTTTCAATTACAATGATCTTCAAAACACTTCTTTAACCAAACATGCTGTGAATGCAGGAGGTACTTCAACTTTGAAACGTTTTTAATGTACTTGTTTGTTTGCCTGCTATGCTCTTGCTTTCACTCACGATGTAAAAATCTGCATTTAACAAAATTCTATGCCAATGCAGCAGTTTCTTCACTTTTCAAATCTAAGTAGGATTAGTGTTTTCTTTGGTGCTATGCCTGTGTTTTCACTTAAAATCATCTTCCAAACAGTGGTTTTACCTAACATGCAGTGAGTTTAGGTGGAAATTCACTTTTGAAAGTTAAGTAAGACACTTGTTTAGCTGCTATGCCCTTGAATTCACTCAGTATGCGAACACTCTGCTTTTTCCTAATGCTACCCCAAAGCACAGTTTCTTTACTTCACAAATCTGAAAAAGATTTCTATTTAATTTGGTACTTCGCATGTGTTTGATTTAAAATGATCTTCAAAACTCTACTTTCACCAAACATGCAGTGAATGCAGGAGGTACTTCAACCCTGAAAGCTTTTTAACATACTTTTGTGTTTGCTTGCTATGCTCTTGCCTTCGCTCACAATATAAAAACCAGGATTTTATGAAATTCTATGCTACTGCAGAAGTTTCTTTGCCTTTCAGATCTAAGTAAGATTAGTGTTTTGTTTGGTGCTATGCCTGTGTCTTCACTTTAAATCATCTTCAAAACAGTGGTTTTACCTAACACGCTGTGAATTCAGGAGGAAATTCACTTTTGAATGTTAAGTAAGATATTATTTGGCTGCTATACACTCGCTTTCACTCAGTATGTCAACACTCTCCTTTATCCTAATGTTACCCCAAAGCATTATTTTCTTTTCTTCACAAATTTGAAAAAGATTTGTGTTTCATTTGGTGCTTTGCATGTGTTTCCATTTACAATGATCTTCAAAACACTGCTTTCACCAAACACACTGTGAATGTTGGAGGTACTTCAACTTTGAAATGTTAGTAAAATACTTGTTTTCTTGGCTGTTATGCACTTGCTTTGACTCAAAATGTAAAAACCCGGATTTCATGAAATTCTATGCCAATGCAGTAGTTTCTTCACTTATCAAATCTAAGCAAGATTAGCGTTTTGTTTGCTGCTATGCCAGTGTTTCACTTAAAATCATCTTCAAAACCCTGGTTTAACTTAACACGCTGTAATTCAGGAGGAAATTCGGCTTTGAACGTTAAGTAACATACTTGTTTGCTTGGCTGTTATACACCTGCTTTCATCCAACAGGTCAAAACCCTACTTTTATTATGCCAGTGTGGCAGGTTCTTCATTTTGGAAATCTAAGTAAGTTTCTTCCTTTGGCTTCTATGCACGTGTTTTCACTTACAATCAACTTCAAAATACTGCTTAACTGTAATGCTCGGTGTATGCAGTCAGTTCTTCAGTTTAGAAAACCAATGTAGAAACTGGTTTCATTGGCTGCTTTGCAAGTGTTTTCACTTAAAATCATCTTCAAGGCACTGGTTTCTCATAACTCTCTGTGAAAGTGGGAGGTGCTTCCAGTTTGAAAGGTAAGTAAGATGTTTGTTTGGCTGCTATGCACTTGCCTCCACTCAGCATGCCAACACTCCTTTTTTCTAATGCTACGTGAGTGCAGTAGTTTCTTTACTATACAAATCTGAATAAGATTTGTGTTTTATTTGCTGTTTTGCCTTTATTTTCATTTACAATGATCTTCAAAACACTCCTTTCACTAAATATGTTTTGAATGCAAGAGGTACTCCAACTTAGAAACGTTAGTAAGTTACTTCTTTGATTGCCTGCTATGCTCTTGCTTTCACTCACAATGTAAAAACCCAGATTTTACAAAATGCTATGCCACTGCAGTAGTTTCTTCACCTTTCAAATCTAAGTAAGTTTAAAGTTTTGTTTGGTGCTATGCCTGTGTTTTCACTTAAAATCATCTTCAAAACTGATTTTACCTAACACACTGTGAATTCAGGAGGAAATTCACTTTTAAAGTTAAGTAACATATTGTTTGGCTGCTTTGCACTCGCTTTCACTCAGTATGCCAACACTCTAGTTTTTCCAAATGCTACCCCAAATCACTAGTTTTTTACTTCACAATTCTGAAAAAGGTTTCTGTTCCATTTGGTGCTTTTTGTGTGTTTCCATTTACAATGATCTTCAAAACACTGCTTTCACCAAACACACTGTGAATGCAGGATGTACTTCAACTTTGAAACGTTAGTGAGATAGTTGTTTGTTTGGCAGCTATGCTCCTGCATTCACTCACAATGTAAAAACGTGGATTTTACAAAATTCTATGCCAATGCAGTAGTTTCTTCACTTGTCAAATCTTAGTAATATTAGCGTTTTGTTTGCTGCTATGCCTGTTTTTTCACTTAAAATCACCTTCAAAACACTGATTTAACCTAACATGCTGTGAATTCATTAGGAAATTCAGCTTTGGAAGTTAAGTAAGATACTTGTTTGTTTGGCTGGTATGCACTTTTTTTCACCCACTTGTTCAAAATCCTACTTTTACTCTTCCAATGTGGCAAGTTTTTCAGTTTGGAAATCTCAGTACATTTCTTCCTTTGGCTTCCATGTACATGTTTTCACTTACAATCACCTTCAAAATACTGCTTAATACTTCAAAATACTGTAATGCTGGGCGAATGCAGTCAGTGTTTCAGTTTAGAAAACCAATACAGAAACCAGTTTCATTGGTTGCTTTGCAAGTGTTTTCACTCAAAATCATATTCAAGGCACTGGTTTCTCATAACTCTCTGTGAAAGCAGGAGTTACTTAAGTTTGAAAGGTAAGTAAGCTATTGTTTGCTTGGCTGCTATGCACTAGCCTCCACTCAGCATGCCAACACTCTGCTATTTTCTAATGCTATGCCAATGCAGTAGTTTCTTTACTTTACAAAACTGAATAAGATTTGTGTTTTATTTGCTGCTTTGACTGTGTTTTCATTTACAAGGATCATCAAAACACTGGTTTTATGAAACATGCTGTCAATGCAGGACATACTTCAACTTTGAAACATTAGTAAGGTACTTGTTTGTTTGGCTGCTATTCTCTTGCTTTCACCCAAAGTACAAAAACCCGGATTTTATGAAATTCTATGCCAATGCAGTAGTTTCTTCACTTTTCAAATCTAAGTAATATTAGTGCTTTGTTTGTGACTATGCCTGTGTTTTCACTTAAAATCATCTTCAAAACACTGGTTTAACCTAACACGCTGTGACTTTAGGAGGAAATTCAACTTTTCAAGTTAAGTAAGGTACTTGTTTGGCTGCTATGCATTCGCTTTCGCTCAGTATGCCAACCCTCTGCTTTTTCCTAATGCTACCCCAAATCACTAGTTTCTTTATTTCACAAATGTGAAAAAGATTTGTGTTTCATTTGCTGCTTTGCAACTGTTTTCATTTACAATAATCTTCAAAACACTGCTTTCCCCAAACAGGCTGTGAATGCAGGAGGTACTTCAAATTTGAAATGTTCAAATAAGATCCCTATTTGGTTGGCTGGTATTCACTTGCTTTTGATCACAATGTAAAAGCACTGCTTTTAGACAAGGTCCTCCAATGCAGTGGTTTCTTCATTTTACAAATCTAAATGAGATTTGTCTTTTATTTGCTGCTATGCCTGTGTTTTCCCTTAAAATTATCTTCAAAGCACTGGTTTTACCTAACACACTGTGATTGCAGGAGGTACTTCAACTTTGAAACATAAGTAAGATACTTTTTTGTTTGGCTGCTATACACTTGTTTTCACTTACAATCAATGTAAAAACAAAGCTTTTACCTAATGCTATACCAAAGCTGTAGATTCTTCAAAACAATGGTTTTACCTAACACTCTGTGAATGCAGGAGGTAATTCAACTTTGAAAGTTAAGCAAGACACTTGTATGTTTGGCTGCTGTATTAGTCAGCCAAAGGGGTGCTGATGTAAAATACCAGAAATGGGTTGGTCTTTATAAAGGGTATTTATTTTGGGTAGAAGTCCACAGATACCAGGCCATAAAGCATAAGCTGCAAGGAGAAGCCAAGCCACATTCTACGAGTTTACTTTGGAATGTTCTGCTAAATGCTGAGGTTCACCATTTTCAAATTCTTTCTTCCACATAACACCAGGAGTTAATCTTTCTAAGTTCTCTGCAACTTTAAAACATGGATCACCTTTCCTCAGTTTCCAATTATAGTTTCACCATTTACTTCTAAGGCAACATAAAAAGTCTCTTTAGCATCCATATTACTATCCATATTACGATCAACAGCTTCAAAACTTTCTTCAAAATGATCTAGCATCCATATTATTATCAACAGTTTCAACAGTTTCTTCAAAATGATCTAGGCCTTTTCCACCAAGCATTTCACAATTCCTCCAAAAAATACCCCTTACCCATTTATAAAACCGTTCCAACATTTTGGTAAACACAAAAGCACTACCCCACTCTTGGTACCAAATTCTTAGTCAGCCAAAGGGGTGCTAATATAAAATACCAGAAATGGGTTGGTCTTTATAAAGGGCATTTATTTTGGGTAGAAGTCCACAGATACCAGGCCATAAAGCGTTAGGTTTCTTCTCTCACCAGTCCTTGCCACGTGTTAGAGCAAGACAGCTGCCAGTGTTTGTCAGGGTTCAGGGTTCTGGGGTTCCTCTCTTCCTGGGGCTGCATTTCTCTCCGGACTTAGCTCCTGTTTCCTCCAGAAGGTCAGCTGTAGACGATCAGGCAAATGGCTTGCTTCTCTTCTCTTGTGGCCTTCTTTCCAACATCAAAACTGCTTCTCAAAAGAATGCTTATCAAAATTGTTCTTGCCATGCCTTTTATATTTGATTCCCCACCCACCAAGGGATGGGGCTCAACTGGGTGTGGCCCAGTCAATGCCCTAATCATAACTTAATCATGCCCAGATTATCAGATCAGTTTACAAGCATGATCCAATTATATTTTTGGAATTCACACTTACATCAAATTCCTCAACTGTTACAGCTGCTATACACTTGCTTTCACTCACAATGTCAAAACCCTGCTTTGACTATGACAATGCTGCAATTTCTTCACTTTGATAATCTAAGTAAGTTTCTTTCTTTTGCTGCTATGCACGTGTTTTCACTTACAAACAACTTCAAAACACTGCTTTTCCCTGTCACTGGGTGAAATGCAGTTAATTGTTCAATTTTGAAATCCAATAAAGAAACTTGTTTCATTGGCTGCTTTGCACGTGTTTTCACTTAAAATCTACTTCAAGACACTGGTTTCACCTAACTCTCAGTGAATGCAGGAGGTAATTCGAATTTGAAAGTAAGTAAGAGACTTCTGGGAAATTGGCAGACTAGTAAGGTGCGGGAACCTCTTCTCCAGAAAAATAGAGAACAGGATGAAACAGCCCTGTAATAGATCTTCTAGAATTTAGGACAGCAGGTGAAGGCTGCACACCACCCAGAGGAGAGAGGGACAAAAAAGGGAAATCATGACATCAGAACCAGAACTTTGATTTGAAACCAGCAGTGCCTGCTGCTGCCAGCACCCTCCCCCACACTTTAGAATTCTAAGTCCTCTAGGCATGTGATTACAGACAAAGAGTGCTCCAGGGTTCTACCATTACCTGAAAGGGGAGAGAGAGAGAGGGACACAGCCTTAGGCTGACTCAGGTTCTGACCCACAAATTTGGGCGGCGGAGCCCCACAGTTTCTTCCACATGGTGGTGTGCCCTGGGAGCCTAGGAAGGACTGGTAAATCCAACCCTCACAACCTCCCTCTCTTCTAGCCTGGACTAATTGTTGAGGACTCCACAGGAGAGGGGAGAGTGATCCTGGAGCTGACCCTGCTTTTGACTCACAGGATTGGTCTGCCCTGTCCCAAGAGCCCTTCCAGGCCAGGTGGTGCTGTGCCATTGTTTGCCTTGGAGCCTGCAAGGAGCTAGAGATACACAAACCTCTCAATCTCCTCTGCTACTAACAGGGACTGATTGTTGAGGATTCAGAGGGGAGCAGAAATATTTCCTAGCTGGGAAAAGCGAGGGGGCTACCAGAGAAGTCTGGAAAACTGTCTCATAAAGTTTGAATTACAAGACTCTTTGCCCCCAGACAAGAAGCTCTACCATATTGATCTGCTCTGTGTCACAACAATTACACTTCTTCCAAGTTTCGTTATAAGTATGATTGTATATGTACACAAAACAAATTTCTTTGTTTTCTACCCCAAACTTTTCCCCTATGATGAAAAGTTGTATTAATTCCATGTCATAATATTTAAGGATGTCAAGTTTAAGAGTGACTATTACCCAAGGACTTGCACCCTGTTCTGTGGGGAATTAATGCATTTCCAGTTGTACAGAGGGGAGTTGAACATTGTTAGGTGGAAATATATATGTATGCTTGTCTGTTATCATTTTTACTTAGTAAGTATGGTTTAGAGTAATGTGTATGATTGCTGAGTTGACAAGGGGTGGACTGTGATAGTTAGGCTAATGTGTCAACTGGGCCAGGTAATTGTGTCGGGGTGTTTGTTCCAGCAAGCACTGGGCTAATTGTTATACAAGAACATTTATGGACTTCAATCACCAGTGAGTTTACTGCATGGATGCCTGATTACATCTGCATCAATCAGGGAGATTACATCATCAAGGGGTGGTGCTTTTATCCAATCAGTTGAATGGCTTACAAGGGGAAATGATTTTAACATTCAGAGAGAATTTCCCAGCTCATCGTTGGACAGGTAACTTCTCCCAAAACTCATCAATGACATTTCATCAGACTTTCATCAGTATCACTGGTTTGCAGCCTGCCTGTGGAACCTGGACTTGTACATCCCCACGGCCATATGAGAGACTCTTTTAAATCTCATATTATTGACAGATATCTCCTGTTGATTCTCTTTCCTGAGAGAAAACTGAATAATACACCACATTAAAAAATTGAAGGAAAAAAATCACATAATCCTCTCAATAGATGCAGAAAAGGCATTCAACAAAATCTAACATCCTTTTTGGATAAATATACTTAAAAAGATATGAATAAAAAGAAAATTCCTCAATATGGTAAAAGACATATATGAAAAACCTACAGCCAACATCATACTCAATGGGGAAAGGTTGAAAGCTTTCCCTGTAAGATCAAGAACAAGATAAGTATGCCCACTGTCACCATTGTTATTCAACATTGTACTAGAAGTTCTAGCTTGGGCAATTAGACAAGAAAAAAAAATTAAAGGGGTCTAAATAGGAAAAGAGTAAGTAAAACTCTCACTGTTTGTGGATGACATGATCCTGTACTTAGTAAATCCTGAAGTATCCATGACCAAGCGACGTTAACTAATAAATGAGTTCAGCAAAGTGGCAGGATAGAAGATCAACACGCAAAAATCAGTAATGTTTTTGTAAACTAGTACTGAACAACCTGAGGAGGAAAATTCCATTTTCAATAGCAATAAAAAGACTCAAACACCTAGGAGTTAATTTAACCAAAGTACAGGACCTATATGCAGAAAACTACAAAACAATGCTAAAAGAAATTTTAAAAGAGCTAAACAAATGGAAAGATATTCTGTGTTCATGGATTGGAATAATAAATATCATGAAGATGATAATCATGCCCAAACTGATTTATAGATTCAATGCAATACCAATCAAAATCCCAACAGCTTACTTTACAGAATTAGAGAAGGCAATTACCAAATTCATCTGGAAGGGTAAGTGCACCCAAATAGCCAAAAGCATTCTAAAAAAGAAAAGCAATGTGGGAGGAATTTCACTGTCTGACCTTGAAACCTATTACAAAGCTACAGTGGTCAAAACAGAATGGTAGTTGCATAAAGATAGACACATCGATCAGTGGAATAGAACAGAGAACCCAGAAATATACCCTCACCTATACAGTCAACTGGTTTTTGACAAAGCTACCAAGCCCACCATAATGGGAGAAAACAGTCTCTTCAACAAATGGTTTTGGGAGAACTGGATATCTATAACCAAAAGAATGAAAGAGGACCCATATCTCATCCCCTATACAATAACCAATGCAAAATGGATCAAAGATCTAAATATAAAAGCCAGGACCATAAAACTACTAGAAGAAAAAATTTAGGGAAACATCTTCAAGATTTTGTAGTAGGTGGTTGTTTCTTGGACCGTACACCCAAAGCACGTGCAACAAAAGAAAAAGTAGATAAGTGGGACTTCCTCAAATTTAAACACCTTCGCACCTCATAGGACTTTGTCAGAAGGGTGAAAAGGCAGCCAACTCAATGGGGAAATATATTTGGAAATTACATATCTGATAATGGTTTAAAATCCAAGATATATAGAGAGGTTACAATTCAACAGTAAGAAGACAAATGACCCTATTAAAAAATGGATGAAAAACTTGAATAGACATTTCTCCAAAGAATAAATACAAATGGCAAAAAAACACATGAAGAAATGCTCAACATCACTCATGATTAGTGAAATGCAAATCAAAACTACAAGGATCAAAACACTAAAAGAAAAAAACTTCCAGCCACGAATTCTCTATCCAGCAAAATTGGCATTCAAAAATGATGGAGAGTTCAAAATATTCACAGATAAACAGCAATTAAGTGAGTATGTCAAGAAGAAACCAGCACTTCAAGAAATACTAAAGGAATCTCTACAAATTGAAAGGAAAAAAAAGGAGAGAGATTTGGAGGAGTTTAAAAACAACTGAAAAGTCAAAAAGAGAAACAAAACAACATATGACATACATTAACCCAAAGAAAAAATGACTGAAATAAGAAATTCGTTACGAGTAATAACACTGAATGTTAATGGATTAAATTCACCAATCAAAAGACACAGATTGGCAGAATGGATAAGAAAATATGATCCATCTATATGCTGTCTACAAGAAACCCACCTTCGGCCTAGGGATTCAAGGAGGCTGAAAGTGAATGGCTGGAAAAACATTTTACAAGCTAACAATAGCCAAAAAAGGGCAGGAGTAGCTATTCTAATATCAGACAAAATAGACTTTAAATGCAAAACTATTGTAAGAGACAAAGATGGACACTACATATTAGTAAAAGGAGTAATCTCTCAAGAAGAGAGAACAATCATCAACATTTATGCACCTAATCGAGGTGCCTCAAAATACGTGCGGCAAACTCTGGAAAAACTAAGAGGAGAAATAAATTCCTCTACAATTATAGCAGGGGACTTCAACACACCACTATCATCATTAGACAGAACATCTAGGCAGAGAATCAATAAAGAAACGAAGGCACTCAACAATACATTAGAAGATTTGGACTTAATAGACATATACAGAACACT
>JAKSZT010024638.1:0-15514 GCA_026826555.1 Tolypeutes matacus | reverse complement strand
CAGCTGTTTTGAAGTCAGTATGTGGAGACATCATGGCTTATGAGACCGCAGTGTACATCAGCAGCATCCTACTTCTCCTTTTCCCCATCTTACTGATTTCTACATCCTATGCCCTCATCCTCCACAGTGTCATTCACATGTGTCCAGCTGGGAGAATGAGAAATGCCTTTGCCACTTGCAGCTCTCACCTCACTGTGGTGTTCCTCTGGTTTGGTGGTGGCATCATTATGTATATAAGGCCCAGGTCCCAGCACACGCCATTGCTAGACAAAGTTGTTTCTGTGTTCTACAGTATCATTACGCCCACATTGAATCCTCTGATTTATACTCTGCAACAAGGATATAGCTAAGGCTCTGAGGAGACTGTTGGGGAGAGAGATTGTCGTGCAAAGGCAGAAACTGTAGTTGCCCTGAATATAGAATGGAATGGGATTAGCTTCTTAAATTGATCTGGAAACACCTTTAAGATTCCAGACCACTGGACAGATCTTTCAAGGGTCCAGATCCCTGATGCTCCCTGACTACTGAAGAAAGTATAAAGTATAAGCAGGAGAAAAATTGTTCGAGGACAGGCTGCAACAGCACCGAAAAAGATCTTCTAGGATTTAGGACAGCAGGTGAAGGTTGCACACCACTCGAGGAGAGAGGGACAAAAGAGGGAAATCACGAAGACAGAACCATGAGTTGGAACCAGGGGCGGAGGCTGCTACTGCCAGCACCCTTCCCCACACTAAAGACTCTTTGGAATTCTTGGTCCTCTGTGCCTGCGACTACAGACAAAGGGGGCTTCAGGGATCTACCACCCCAGGAAAGGGGAGAGAGAGGGACACAGCCTAAGGCTGACTCAGGTTCTGACCCACAAATTTTATCTGCTGTGCCCCACAAGCCCTTCCAGGCCAGGTGAGGCCACACAGTGGTTTGCCCTGGGAACCAGGGAATGGTGGGGGAAATCCAACCCTGCCAATCTCCCTCTCTTCTAGCTTGGACTAATTGTTGAGGACTCCACAGGAAAGGGGAGAGAAGACACAGCTTAAGGCCAACTCAGCTTTTGACTCACAAATTTGGTCTGCTGTAATTACCCAAGTCATCTCGTACAATGTCATTATATTCAATTTATATTTCCATTCATACTTTTCCTCTGAATTCCAGACTCATGTATCAAACTTTCTACTCTACATTTCTACCTGAATGTATAATAACAAATCAAACCTGGTATGTCTAAAACCAAACTAACCCCCAAATCTATTTGTCCCCCCCATGTTCCCATTCTAGTAAATGATACCAACATTGACCCAGTTGTTCAGGTAAAAAAACCTTAGAGTCACTGGCACCCCTTTCTCTCACACTCCATGTCTTGTTGGCATGATTTTCAAAATACACTCCAAATATGACTATGCATCACCACTTCCACCATCATATCTTTCTTGGACCTCTACATTAGACTCTGACTGGTGTCCCATATGCTCTTTTTAAAAAAAAAAAAAAAAAAGATTTATTTATTTCTCATCCCCCCACACACCCTCATTGTTTTGTGCTCACTGTCTGCTCTCTGTGTGTTCTTCTGTATCTGCCTGTCTTCTCCCTAGGAGACACCAGGAACCAATCCTGGAACCTTCTGGAGTGGGAGAGAGATGCTCAATCTCTTGCGCCACCTCAGCTCCCTGGTCTGCTGCATCTATCATTGTCTCTCCTCTGTGTCTCTTTTTGTTGCATCATCTCGCTGCGCCAGCTCTCCGTGCAGGCTAGCACTCCTGGGCCGGCCAGCACTCCACATGGAGTACGGGCCAGCTTGCCGCGTGGACCACCTTGCCTTTCACCAGGAGGCCCCGGGAATCGAGCCCTGGACCTCCTAAATGGTACACGGGAGCCCAATCTCTTGAGCCACATCTGATTTCCCCCACCTGCTTTTAACCTCCACACAGTAGCTAAAATGATCCTTTCAAAACATGGATCATTCCACCCCCTAGTAAAAACTCTTCAAAATCTCTCTATATCACAACTAGATGGGCTTGAAAGGCCCTACAGACCTAGGCCCTGGCCAGCCCTCCCATTTGATCTCCTATCACTGTATTCCAGTCACATTAGCCCCCTTGCTGCTTCTTGAATATGGCAGCCTCCGGTTGACCAGAACCTTTGCACATATTAATCTCCAGGCTTTGGAAGTACTTAGACACTCTCTCATTTTCTTTTAATCTCTTCTCAAACGTGATCTTGCCAAAAACGGCTTATTTACACAGCACTCTTCATTCTCTGTCCCTTTCTCTTACTTTATTTTTTAGTACTAGTTAGCATGATATTGAATAATATTGTTATATTTATATATAATATTATTATATTATATATAAATATAATATATTTATATTTATTTTATTTTTAGTACTATTTAGCATGATATTGAATAATATTGTTTAATTATATTTATATAAAATATAATATAAATATTATATTTATTGCCTGGTTTACTAGAATGTAAGCTCAATGACGGCAAGGACTTTGCTTTGATTTCTGTTGTCTCACCAGTGCCAGGAAGAGAGCCTGGCACAGTGTAAGTGCTCAATAATTATTTGTTACATGAAATTATAAATGAAAGGGACATAGATTGTCTCACTATCCAACATGACATTAATAATATTTAGTTCAGAGAGGGGAAGAGAAGATAAAATGAATAATACAGCAACTGCCTTGGTAAGATTCAGTCATCTCAGACAGCCATAGATGAATCCCATGCAAATGTAATGACATCTCAGTGAAACTTCTTGGAGGCTCATGGTCTGATGAATGCCATTATGAAGAACAAATTTCTGTATCTTACTTCCCCTATTAGTTAAAAATCATGAAGCCCTGGAACCTCTACATTTAAGGCACTTAAAGTTTGGGAGCCAACTCACGTCCTTTATGACAAGTAAGTATTTTCCTTTTAAGAAACAGCTCTTGTGGACTTCCGGGAAGATGGCAGACTAGAAAGACATGGGACTCTCTTCTCCAGAAAAGTAGCTAGAAGACAAGCTGAAACAGCCCCGAAAAAGATCTTCTAGGGTTTAGGACACCAGAGGAGGATACAGCCCAGAGGAGGCAGGGACAAAGGACGGAAATCACGATGACAGAACTGTGAGTTGAAACCAGCTGCTGCTGCTGCCGGCACCATCCCCACACTAAAGACACTTTAGAATTCTCGGGCCTCTGGGCCTGCCACTACAGACAAATGGGGCTCCAGGGATCTACCACCCCAGGAAAGGGGAGAGAGAGGGACACAGCCTAAGGCTGACTCAGCATCTGACCCACAAATTTGTTCTGCTGTTTCCCAGGAGCCCTTCTAGGCCAGGTGGAACCACACAGTGGTTTGCCCTGGGACCCAGCGAAGGACTGGAGAAATCCTACCCACTCAACCTCCCTATCTTCTAGCCTGGACTGATTTTTGAGGATGCCCCAAGAAAAGGGAAATAGAGGGACACAACATAAGGCTGACTCAGCTTTTGACTCACAGTTTGGTCTGCTGTGCCCTAGGAGCCCTTCCAGGCCAGGTGGGGCTGCGCCATTGTTTGCCTTGGAGCCTGCAAGGGGCTAAAGATATACAACCTTCCCAATCTTCTTCTCTACTAACAGGGACTGACTGTTGAGGACTCAGGGGGAATGGAAATGTTTCCAACCTGGAAAAACAGAGGGGGTTGCCAGAGAAGGCTGGAGAACTATCTCAAAGAAAGTTTGAATTATAAGGCCCATAGCATCCAGACAGGAAGCTCTTTCACATTGATCCCGTCTATGTTGCAACAAGTATGCTCCGACCAGGCATTGAACTGAGAGCTGTCAAAAAGCACCATCTGCTGGCACAACAAAGAAGTGCACATGAGAAACTTAATAAGTAGGAAAGGCTTTTTCAGGCCTCTATAGCCTCCCTCCCTAAGGCCCTAGGAAGCATGTCTACAACCAATTCCTGGGTCCAGTGCCCAGTTTTGAGCAACCAGCAGGACAATCCTAAAAATACAGGTCTAGGCAAGAATCAAAGAGCAGTGGTAACCCACAGCCTCCTGACACAAAATCCCTAGAAAGAGAGCAAGAAATTAAGCATCTGAGTTAACTACACCCTAATCAGATGCCTAGATATCAGCAAAAAATTGTAAGCCATACTAAGAAAAGAGAGGATATGGCCCAAGAAAGGAATATATCAAAGCCCCAGAAGAGAAGCAGAATTTGAGAGAACTAATCAGCAAGATGTGCACAAATTTCCGAAATCAAATCAATGAGTTGAAAGACAATATGGCTAAAGAGATAAATTACATCAAGAAGACATTGTTTGAGTGCAAGGAAGAATTTGAAATCCTTAACAGAAAAGTAACAGAGCTCATGGGAATGAAGACACAATAGGTGAGATAAAAAACAAATTACAACAGCAGACTCGAAATGATAGAAGAAAAAATAAGTGATACCAAAGACAGAACAGCTAAACTTGAAGAAAGAAAAGAACAGAGAGAGAGAATGGAAAATTTGAGCAGGGGCTCAGAGAGTTGAATGACAACACAAAATGCAACATCATACATGCCATGGGAGTTCCAGAAGGAGAAGAGAAGAGAAAAGGGACTTAGTGCAGATTTCTCTTCAGAAACCATGGAGGTGAGAAGGCAGTGGTATGATACAATTAGGATACTGAAAGAGAATAACTGCCAGCTGAGAATTCTTTATCAGGAAAAATTGTCCTTCAGAAATGAAGGTGTATTAGTCACCCAAAGGGGCACTAATGTGAAATACCAAAAATGGGTTGGTCTTTATAAAGGGTATTTATTTGGGGTAGAAGTCCACACTTACCAGGCCATAAAGCATAAATTTCTTCTCTCACCAAAGTCCATTGCCACGTGTTGGAGCAAGACAGCTGCTGACGTTTGCCAGGGTTCCGGCTTCTTAGGTTCCTCTCTTCCCGGGGCTGCATTTCTCTCTCCGGCCTTAGCTCCTTTGGTTCCTTCACAAGGTCAGCTGTAGACTATCAGGCGAATGGCTCACTTCTCGTCTACTGGGGCCTTCTCTCCAACATCAAAACTCCAACATCAAAACTGATTCTCAAAAACTGCTTCCTCTGTCCTTTGCCATGCCTTTTATATTCAATTCCCCACCCACCAAAGGGATGGGGCTCAACACCCTACTGACGTGGCCCAGCCCTAATCATAGCTTAATCATGCCCAGATTAACAGATCAATTTATAAGCATGATCCAACTATATTTTTGGAATTCATAATTGCATCAAACTGCCCAATGCAACAGAAGGTGAGTATAAAATATTCACAAACAAACAGAAACTAAGAGAGTTTGCAAAAAAGAACCCACCTTTGCAGGAAATATTTTGTACATTTAATAATTGAAAACATAAACAATTAAAAACTAAAAAGTAAACACAGATGAATAAATATATACATTTCTCAATTAAATGTAATGGATACATGTAAATTTTTTTTTTTAATCAAACAATATATTACACAATATATTTGGTTCATAGTAATGCATTCATACAGTATTTGTCCTTTTGTGTCTGGCTTACTTCACTCAACATAATGTCCTCCAGGTTCATCCATGTTGCCACATGCTTTATGACTTCATTTCTTCTTACAGCTGCATAATATTTCATCGTGTGAAGAGACCACAGTTTGTTTATCCATTCATCTGTTGATGGACACCTGGGTTGTTTCCAACTTTTGGCAATGGTGAATAAAGTGGCTATGAACATCGGTGTGCAGATGTCTGTCTGTGGTATTGCAGGGTCACATGGCAAATCTACATTCAACTTCTTTAGGAACTGCCAAACAGTCCTCCATAGTGGTTGTACCATCCTGCATTCCCACCAACAGGGAAGAAGTGTTCCTATCTCTCCACATCCTCTCCAACACTTGTAGTTCTCTGTCTTTTTAATAGTGGCCATTCTGATAGGTGTGAAATGATATCTCATTGTAGTTTTGATTTGCATTTCCCTAATCATGAGTGATGTTGAGCATTTCTTCATGTGTTTTTTTTGCCATTTGTATTTCTTCTTCGGAGAAATGTCTATTCAAGTCTTTTGCCCATTTTTTAATTGGGACATTTGTCTTTTTATTGTTGAGTTGTAACATCTCTTTATATATCCTGGATATTAAACCCTTATCAGATATGTGATTTCCAAATATTTTTTCCCATTGAGTTGGCTGCCTTTTCACCCTTCTGACAAAGTCCTGTGAGGTGCAAAAGTGTTTAATTTTGAGGAGGTCCCATTTATCTACTTTTTCTTTTGTTGCATGTGCTTTGGGTGTGAGGTGCAGGAAATATTAAAGGAAGTCTTAGAACCTGAAAGAAAAAGACAGGAAAGACAGGCTTGGAGGAAAGTATAGAGAAAGAATAGCAGAAAGGATAACTAAAAGAGTAAAAAGAAAGACAAAAATAAGATGTGACTTATGAAAACCAAAGAATAAAATAGAGCAAGTAAATAGTGCCTTTACATTAATATCATTGAATGTGAATGGATTAAACTCTCTAATCAAAAGATACAGGCTGACAGAATGGGTAAAAAAACATGAGCCATCCATATGCTGCTTACAAGAAACTCATCTAAGACCCAGGGATACAAACCGGCTGAAAGTGAAAGGTTGGAAAAAGATAATCCACGCAAATAGTAACCAGAAAAGAGCAGGGATACTATACTAATATCAGACAAAACAGACTTTAAGTGTAAAAAAATTATAAGAGATACAGAAGGTCATTATATATTAATAAAAGGGACAATCCACCAGGAAGATATAACAGTTATAAGTATCTATGCACCTTACCAGAGTGCCCCAAAATTCGTGACACAAACTCTGGGAAAACTGAAGGGAGAAATAATTAAAGGCATCCAAATAGGAAAAGAGGAAGTAAAACTCTCACTGTTTGCAGATGACATGATCCTGTACTTAGAAAATCCAGAAGTATCCACAACAAAGCTACTTGAATTGAGCTTATAAATGAGTTCAGCAAAGTGGCAGGATATAAGATCAACACACAAAAATCAGTAATGTTTTTGTACACTAGTACTGAACAATGTGAAAGGAAATCAGGGGGAAAATTCCACTTTCAATAGCAACAAAAAGACTCAAATACTTAGGAATTAATTTAACCAAAGAAATTTAGGACCTATATGTAGAAAACTACAAAACAATGCTAAAAGAAATTTTAAAAGACCTAAACAAATGGAAAGACATTCTGTGTTCATGGAATCTTACCCAAACTGATTTACAGATTCAATGTAATACCAACCAAACTCCCAATAATTCTTTACAGAATTAGAAAAGGCAATTACCAAATTCATTTGGAAGGGAAAGTGCACCCGAATAGCCAAAAGCATGTTAAATAAGAAGGGGTGGGAGGAATTTCACTGCCTGACCTTGAAACATATTACAAAGCTACAGTGGTCAAAACAGCATGGTACTGGCATAAAGATAGATACATCGATCGGTGGAATAGAATTGAGAACCCAGAAATAAATCCTCATCTATACAGTCAACTGTTTTTTGACAAACCTCCCATTAAGGTACAAAACAGTTTCTTCAACAAATGGCATTGGGAGAACTGGCTATCTATAACCAAAAGAATGAAAGAGGACCCCTATCTCACTCTCTATACAAGACTCAACTCAAAATGGACCAAAGACCTAAATATAAAAGCCAGGACCAAAAAAGTACTAGAAGAAAATACAGGGAAACATCTTCAAGACTTTGAAGTAGGTGGTAGTTTCTTGGACCTTACACCCAAAGCAGGTGCAACAAAAGGAAAAATAGATAAATGGGACCTCCTCAAAATTAAACACTTTTGCACCTCACAGGACTTTGTCAAAAGGGTGAAAAGTCTCAATGGGAGAAAGTATTTGGAAATCACATATCTGATATGGGTTTAATAACCAGGATATATAAAGAGATGTTACAATTCAACAATAAGAAGACAAACAACCCAATTAAAAAAATGGGCAAAAGACTTGAATAGACATTTGTCCATAGAAGAAATACAAATGGCAAAAAAAAAAAAAAAAACCAACATGAAGAAATGCTCAACATCACTAATGATTAGGGAAATGCAAGTGAAGACTACAATGAAATATCATCTCACACCTATCAGAATGGCCACTATTAAAAAGACAGAGAACTACAAGTGTTGGAGAGGATGTGGAGAGATAGGAACACTTATTCACTGTTGGTGGGAATGCAAGATGGTACAGCCACTGTGGAGGACTGTTTGGCAGTTCCTAAAGAAGTTGAATATAGACTTGCCACATGACCCTGCAATACCACTACTGAGTATATACCCAGAAGAACTGAGAGCAGTGACACGAGCAGACATCTGCACACCGATGTTCATAGTGACATTATTCATGATTGCCAAAAGTTGGAAACAACCCAGGTGTCCATCAACAGATGAATGGATAAACGAATTGTGGTCTATTCACACAATGGAATATTATGCAGCTGTAAGAAGAAATGAAGCCAACATGGATGAACCTGGAGGACGTTATGTTGAGCGAAGCAAGGCAGACACAAAAGAACAAATACTGTATGATTTCATTAGTATGAAACAAATATATTGTGTAACATATTGTATGATTCAAAAAACTTCATATGTATCCAGTTCATTTAATTGATAAATGTATGTTTTTATTCAACTGTGTTTTTGATTTTAATTGTTTTTATTTTCAATTATTAAATGTACAAAATAAAGTTAAAAAAAAAGAGACAGCTTTTGGCATTCTATAAAAGATGAGTTGCCCATCATGAGTTTTTGGTGGCATCCATCTAAACCACCTTGCCCTAATTTTGGATGTGCCTATAACACTCCAACATAAAGTAGAAATGATTGTTACAGAAACTGGACCTGAGTTGTTTCTGGAGATACAAAGATATTGCATAAAAAATGAGCTCACAGTTCCAGTAGAGAATGGTGGTGGTTCCTCTGCTACCTCTCTACACACAACTATGACCTCACCAGGAGTGCTATAGGACCATCTGAAAATTAAACAATCTAATTCAAGTATATAGATAATTATTCATGTAATGCTGGTGTCAGCCAAAAGAAAATAATGTAGTGTTTTATCTCTTCTCAAGAGGAGCCCTAAAGCACAGAGGAGAAAGAAAAATCATTCCACTGCTGAAAAGATAGCCATATAGATCAATAGAATGGAATTGAGAGTTCAGCAATAGCCCTAGCATTTATGGTAATTGGTTTTTTGACAATGGGGGGAAATAATGGTCTCTTCAATAAATGGTGCACTGGGACAATTGGATAGTCACATGCAAAATAATGAATTTGGACCCCTACATTGCACCATATACAAAATTAACTCAAAATAGATCAAATGTTCTGATATATGAAATGTAAGAGCTAAAACTATAAACTCTTAGATGAAAATATAGGTGTAAATCTTCATGAACTTGTGCTAGGTAATGATTTTTAGATATGACAACAAAAACACAAGCAACAAAAGGAAAAAATAGATACAGTGAAAATCATCAAAATTTGAAACTATTTTTTTGCACAAAAGGACATCATCAGAAAAGCGAATCGCCGATCCACAGAATGGGAGAAAATGTTTGCAAATAACATATGTGGCCAGGGACTTGTATCTAGAATATGCAAAGAACAATTACAACTCAGTAATAAAGAGACAAGTAACTCAATTTTTAAAATGGGCAAAGAATCTAAATAGACATTTCTCCAAAGAAGATATTCATAAGGCATCATTAGCCATCAGAGAAATGCAAAAGAAAACCACAATGAGATACCACTTCCCACTAGGATGGCTTTAATAAAAAAGATAGATAACAGCAATTGTTGGTTAGGATGTGGAGAAATTCGAACTCTCATAGACTGCTGGTGGGAACGTAAAATGGTGCAGCCATTTTGGAAAACAATCTAGCAGTTCCTCAAATGGTTAAACATAGTGTTACCATATGACCTAGGAATTGCAATTCCACTTTTCGGTATAGACTTGAGAGAAATGAAAATGTATGTCCAACACAAAAACTTGTACACAAACATTCATAGCAGCATTATTTATAATTGCCAAAAAGTGGAAGCAACCGAAATGTCCACAAATTGATTAATGGACAAATAGGATGTAACATATCCATACAATGGAGTATCATTTGGCAATTAAAAAAAAACAAGTATTGATGCATGCTATAATATAGGTGAACCTTGAAAGCATTATGCCAAGTGAAAGAAGCTGGTCACAAGAGCAGATATTGTATGATTTCATTTATATGAAATGTCCAGAATAGACACAGCCATAGACAGAAAGTAGATTAGTGGTTAACTGGGGCCTGGAAGGGGGCATGGATGGATGGATTGGGGAGTGATGACCAAGGGATGTGGGTTTCCTTTGGGTAATAAAAATGTTACCATGCAGTGAGTTGGTTTAAACAATGAGAATTTACTAGCTCACAGTTTTGAGGTTAAGAGAAAGTCCAAATCAAGGTCTCATCAAGGCAATGTTTTCTTCCCCAAGACTGGTATTCTGGGGCTGGCTGCTGGAGATCCTAGGTCCTTGGCTCCTTTTCACATGGTAGTGCACATGGTGGCCTCTACTTTCTCTTCAGGATTTCAGCTTCTGGTTGCTCCTTCTGTATCTTTCTCTCTCTGTGTCTAAATTTCATTCTGCTTATAAAGAACTCTAGTAATAGGATTAATACCCATCCTGATTTGGCTGGGCCACACCTTAACTGAAGTAACCTCAAAAAAAGGTCCTACATAAAATCGGTTCACCACCCCCACCCCCAGGAAAGGATTAAGGATTAAGCTTAAGAACATGTTTCCCGACTTCCGGAAAGATGGCGGACTAGTAGGACATGGGAATCTCTTCTCCAGATAAATAGCTAGAGGACAGGCTGAAACAGCCCCAAAAAAGACCTTCTAGGGTTTAGGACAGCAGGTGAAGGCTGCACACTACCCAGAGGAGAGAGGGACAGAAGAGGGAAATCGCGACGACAGAACCGTGAGTTGTAACCAGCAGCTTCTGCTGCTGCCGGCACCCTTCCCCACACTCTTTAGAATTCTCAGGCCTCTGGGCCTGTGACTACAGACAAAGGGGGCTCCAGGGAACTGCCACCCCAGGAAAGGGGAGAGAGAGGGACACAGCCTTAGGCTGACTCAGGTTCTGACCTGCAAATTTGGGCTGCGGAGCCCCACGGACCCTTCCACATGGCGGTTTGCCCTGGGAGCCTAGGAAGGACTGGAGAAATCCGACCCTCACAACCTCCCTCTCTTCTAGCCTGAACTAATTGTTGAGGACTCCACAGGAGAGGGGAAAGAGAGCCTGGGGCTGACCTTACTTTTGACTGGCAGGTTTGGTCTGCCCTGTCCCGAGAGCCCTTCCAGGCCGGGTGGGGCTGCGCCATTGTTTGTCTTGGAGCCTGCAAGGGGTTAAAGATATACAAACTTCCTAATTCCTCCTCTACTACCAGGGACTGATTGTTGAGGACTCAGAGGAGAGTGGAAATATTTCCCAACTGGGAAAAGGGAGGGGGCTGCCAGAGAAGTCTGGAGAGCTGTCTCAGAAAGTTTGAATTACAAGGCTCTTAGCCCCCAAACAGGAAGCTCTATCACATTGATCTGGTCTGTGTCACAACAAATACACTCCGACCAGGCATTGAATTGAGAGCTGCCAAAGAGCGCCATCTCCTGGCAGATCAAGGAAGTGCACATAGAAAATTAATAAGTAGGAGAAGCTTTTCCTGGCCTCTATAGCCTCCCTGCCCAAGGCTCTAGGAAACGACTCTACAACCAATTACTGGATCCAGTGCACAGTTTTGAGCAACCAGCAGAACAATCCTAACAATCAAGGTTGAGCCAAAAATCAAAGAGCTGTGGTAACTCACAGCCTCCTGCCATTAAAATCCCATAAAAGAGAAAGAGATAGAGCATCTAAGTAAAATACAAACTAACCAGATGCCTAAGCACCAGCACAAAATTATGAGCCATACCAAGAAAATAGAAGACATGGCCCAAGAAAAGGAATACAGCAAAGTCCCAGAAGAGATGTAGAATTTAAGAGAACTAATCAGTGAGATGAACACAAATTTCCAAAACAAAATAATGAGATGAAAGACAATATAGTTAAAGAGATAATTGACATCAAGAAGACATTGAGAGAGTGCAAAGAAGAATTTGAAATCCTGAACAGAAATGTAATGGAGTTCATGGGACTGAAAGACACAATAGGTGAAGTCAAAAACACATTTGAGGCATACAACAGCAGACTCGAAATGAAAGAAGAAATAATAAGTGATACAGAAGACAGAGCAGCTAAAATTGAAGAGAAAAGAATGGAAAAAATTGAGCAGGGGCTCAGAGAGTTGAATGACAACAAAAAACGCAACAACATACATGTCATGGGAGTTCCAGAAGGGGAAGTGAAAGGAAAAGGGACAGAAAGAGTATTTGAGGAAATAATAGCTGAAAATTTCCCAACTCTCACGAAAGAAATGAACTTACATGTCCAAGAAGCACACCATACCCCAATGAGAATAAATCCAAATAGACCTACGCCAAGACACATATTATTCAGTCAAATGTAAAAGATAAAGAGAAAATTCTCAGAGCAGCAAGAGAGAAGCAAACGATCGCGTACAAAGGACATCCAGTAAGACTTAGTGTAGATTTCTCTTCAGAAACCATGGATGTGAGAAGACAGTGGTATGATACAATTAAGAAACTGAAAGAGAAAAACTGCCAGCCGAGAATTCTTTATCCAGCAAAACTGTCCTTCACATATGAAGGTGAATATAAAGTATTCACATACAAACAGAAACTAAGAGAGTTTGCAAAAAAGAATCCACCTTTGCAGGAAATATTAAAGGAAGCCTTAGAACCTGAAAGAAAAAGACAGGAGAGAGAGGCTTGGAGGAGAGTAAAGAAGAAAGAAAAGCAGAAAGGATAACCAAAAGAGTAAAAAGAGAGACAAAAACAAGATGACATATAAAAACCAAAGAATACAATGGAGGAAATAAATAGTGCATTTTCAGTAATATCATTGAATGTGAATGGATTAAATTCCCCAATCAAAAGATACAGGCTGACAGAACGGATAAAAAAACATGAGCCATCCATATGCTGCTTACAAGAAACTCACGTCAGACCCAGGGATACAAACCGGCTGAAAGTGAAAGGTTGGAAAAAGATACTCCACGCGAATAGTAAATAGAAAAGAGCAGGGGTAGCTATACTAATATCAGTCAAAACACACTTTAAGTGCAAAAAATTTATGAGAGATACAGAAGGCCATTATATATTAATAAAAGGGATGATCCACCAGGAAGATATAACAGTCATAAATATTTACACACCTAATCAGGGTGCCCCAAAATATATGAGACAAACTCTGGCAAAACTGAAGGGAGAAATAGACATTTCTACAATAATTGTTGGAGACTTCAATACCCTCTCACATCATTAGATAGAACAACTAGACAGAAGATCAACAAGGAAACAGAGAACTTGAACAATATGATAAACAAGTTAGACCTAACAGACATATACAGAACACTGCATCCAAACTCAGCGGGTTATACATTCTTCTCAAGTGCCCATGGATCTTTCTCCAGGATAGACCACATGTTAGGTCACAATACAGCTCTCAATAAATATAAAAAGATTGAAATTTACAAAGCACCTTCTCAGATAATAATGGAATGAAATTAGAATTCAATAACAGACAGGAAAAAAGGAAATTTGCAAATGTGTGGAGACTGAACAACACACTCCTAAATATTCAGTGGGTCAAAGAAGAAATTGCAAGTAAAATCAGTAAATATATTGAGACAAATGAAAATGAGAACACAACGTATCAAAACTTATGGGATACAGCGAAGGCAGTCTTGAGAGGGAAATTTATAGCCCTAAATGCCTATATTAAAAAACAAGAAAGAGCTAAACTCAAAGATTTAACTGAACAACTTGAGAAACTAGAAAAAGAGCAGCAAACCATCCCAAAGCAAGAAAAGGAAGGAAATAATAAAGATTAGAGCAGAAATAAATGAAAATGAGAACAAAAAAGCAATAGAGAAAATCAACAAAACCAAAAGCTGGTTCTTTGAGAAGATCAATAAAATTGACAAACCCTTCGCTAGACTAACAAAGAAAAAAGAGAGAAGATGCAGATAAATACAATCAGAAATGAAAGGGGGGAAACTACAAATGACCTCACAGAAATAAAAAGAATCATAAGAGGATATTATGAGAAACTATATGCCAACAAACTAGATAACCTAGATGAAATGGACAAATTTCTAGAAATGCACTACCAACCTAAACTGACACCACAAGAAATACAAGAACTTAACAAATCAATCACAACTAGGGAGATTGAATCTGTCATCAAAAATCTCCCAGCAAAGAAATGTCCAGGACCGGATGGCTTCACAGGTGAATTCTACCAAGCATTTAAAAAAGAATTAGCACCAATCCTGTTTAAACTCTTCCAAAAAATTGAAGAGGACGGAAAATTACCCAACACATTTTATGAAGCCAACATCACCCTAATACCAAAGCCAGATAAAGATTCCACAAGAAAAGAAAATTACAGACCAATCTCTCTAATGAACATAGATGCAAAAATTCTCAACAAAATATTTGCAAATCAAATCCAAGAGCATATCAAAAGACTGATACATCACGACCAAGTGGGATTTATTTCTGGAATGCAAGGCTGGTTCAACATAAGAAAAATCAATCATTGTAATACACCACATTAACAAATTGAAGGGAAAAAAACACATGATCATCTCAATAGATGCAGAAAAGGCATTCGACAAAATCCAACATCCTTTTTTGATAAAAATACTTCAAAAGATAGGAATAAAAGGAAAATTCCTCAATATGATAAAAGGCATATATGAAAAACCCACAGCCAACATCATACTCAATGGGGAAAGGTTGAAAGCTTTCCCCCTAAGATCGGGAACAAGACAAGGATGCCCACTGTCACCATTGTTATTCAACATTGTACTAGAAGTTCTAGCTAGGGCAATTAAAGAAGACAAAAAAATTAAAGGCATCCAAATAGGAAAAGACGAAGTAAAGCTCTCACTGTTTGTGGATAACATGATTCTGTATTTAGAAAATCCTGAAGTATCCATGACAAAGCTACTTGAACTAATAGATGAGTTCAGCAAAGTGGCAGGATACAAGATCAACACGCAAAAATCAGTAATGTTTTTGTACACTAGTACTGAATAACCTGAGGAGGAAATCAGGAGGAAAATTCCATTTTCAATAGCAACAAAAAGACTCATATACCTAGAAGTTAATTTAACCAAAGAAGTACAGGACCTATATGCAGAAAACTACAAAACAATGCTAAAAGAAATTTAAAAAGACCTAAACAAATGGAAAGACATTCTGTGTTCATGGATTGGAAGAATAAATATCGTGAAGATGTCAATCTTGCCCAAACTGATTTATAGATTCAATGCAATACCAATCAAAATCCCAACAGCTTACTTTACAGAATTAGAGAAGGCAATTACCAAATTCATCTGGA
>JAKSZT010024635.1:0-11536 GCA_026826555.1 Tolypeutes matacus | reverse complement strand
CCAAAGAGAAAACTTAACACACACACAGAAACACCAGCTAAATAAAAATCTAGAGCATAGAGAAAAGCTAATCAACTGAACAAACCCATCAAGATAATATGATGACCAGAGGGCAACAGAAAAATACAAATGGCTCTGAGAAACTGGAAAACATGGACCAGTCCAATGCACAAAATAAAAACCAGGAAGCAATGCAGTACATCGAACAACTAATCAAAGCTATCCAAACAAATATCATGGACCAACTTAAAGAACTGAAGGAAGAGATTAAGGATATAACAAAGACACTGGGAGAACATACTGAAGAAATAGCTAATACACCTAAAAAGGTAATGGATATGATGGCGAATAAAGACACAAGTCAAGAAATGAAAAAGATGCTGGACTCACATGGCAGCAGAATTGAACAGGCAGAGGAAAGAATTAGTGATATGGAAGACAATACAGTTGAAATCAAAGAGATTGTAGAAAAGATAGACAAAAAGATAGAAAAAATCCAGTATGGTCTCAGGGAATTAACCGATAATGCAAGACACAAAAACATACACATTATGGACATCCCAGAAGGAGAAGAGAAGGGAAAGGGAACAGAAGGAGTGTTGAAGGAAGTTATAACTGAAAACTTCCCAACTCTATTGAGAGAGATGGATGTGCAGATCCAGGAAGCAGAGCACACCCCAAATAGTATAAATCCCAACAGGCCAACTCCAAGACATATACTTGTCAAATTGTCCAATGCTCAAGACAAAGAGAAAATACTCAAGCAGCAAGAGAAAAGAGAACCATCAGATACAAGGGAAGCACAATAAGATTAAGTGCTGATTTCTCAGCTGAAACCATGGAGGCAAGAAGACAGTGGTATGACATAGTCAAAACACTAAAAGAAAAAAACTTCCAGCCACGAATTCTCTATCCAGCAAATTGGCATTCAAAAATGATGGAGAGTTCAAAATATTCACAGATAAACAGCAATTAAGAGAGTATGTCAATAAGAAACCAGCACTTCAAGAAATACTAAAGGAAACTCTACCAGTTGAAAGGAATAAACAAAGGAGAGAGAGTTGGAGGAGAGTTTAAAATCAACTGAAAACTCAAAAAGAGAAACAAAACAACATATGACATACATTAAACCAAAGAAAAAATGACTGAAGTAAGAAATTCGTTACGAGTAATAACACTGAATGTTAATGGATTAAATTCACCAATCAAAAGACACAGATTGACAGAATGGATAAGAAAATATGATCCATCTATATGCTGTCTACAAGAAACCCACCTTCGGCCCAGGGATTCAAGGAGGCTGAAAGTGAATGGCTGGAAAACCATTTTACAAGCTAACAATAGCCAAAAAAGGGCAGGAGTAGCTATTCTAATATCAGACAAAATAGACTTTAAATGCAAAACTATTGTAAGAGACAAAGATGGGCACTACATATTAGTAAAAGGAGTAATCTCTCAAGAAGAGAGAACAATCATCAACATTTACGCACCTAATCAAGGTGCCTCAAAATACGTGCGGCGCACTCTGGAAAAACTAAGAGGAGAAATAAATTCCTCTACAATTATAGCAGGGGACTTCAACACACCACTATCACCATTAGACAGAATATCTAAGCAGAGAATCAATAAAGAAACGAAGGCACTCAACAGTACATTAGAAGATTTGGACTTTATAGACATATACAGAACACTACACCCAAATACAGCGGGATTTACATTCTTCTCCAGGACACATGGAACGTACTCCAAAATAGACCACATGCTAGGCCACAAAACAACACTCAATGAATTCAGAAAGATAGAGATTATACAAAGTAATTTCTCTGACCACAATGGAATGAAGTTGGAAATCAATAAGGGCCAGAGAAACAGGTTAGGCACAAGGATATGGAAGTTAAACAACACACTCTTAGAAAAACAGTGGGTCAAAGAGGAAATTTCAAAAGAAATCAGTAACTACCTTGAAACTAATGAAAACAACAACACAACATATCAAAACCTATGGGATGCAGCGAAAGGAATCTTGAGAGGGAAGTTCATAGCCATAAGTACATATATTAAAAAAGAAGAAAGAGCTAAAATTGAAGACCTAACTGCACACTTGGAGGAATTGGAAAACAACAACAAACTAAACCTAAAGGAAGTAGAAAACAGTAAATAACCAAGATTAGAGCAGAACTAAAGGAAATAGAGAATAAGAAAGCACGGGAAACAATAAAAAAAACTAAAAGCTGGTTCTTCGAGATTATCAACAAAATTGACAAACCCTTAGCCAGACTAACAAAGAAAAAGAGAGAACAGATGCAAATTCATAAAATAAGGAATGAGCAAGGTGATATCACTACTGACCCCACAGGAATAAAGAGTATCATAAGAGGATACTTTGAAAAATTATATGCCAACAAGAATGACAATTTAGAGGAAATGGACAAGTTTCTAGAAACCCACAAACAGCCGACATTGATGAAAACAGAAATAGATGAACTCAACAGCCCAATTACAAGTAAAGAGATAGACTCAGTCATTAAAAACCTCCCAACTAAGAAGAGTCCAGGATCAGATGGCTTCACAGCTGAATTCTACCAAACATTCCGGAAAGACCTAACACCAATTCTACTTAAACTCTTCCAAAAAATAGAAGTAGAAGGATTATTACCTAACTCATTCTATGAAACCAATATTACCCTAATACCAAAACCAAATAAAGATACCACAAGAAAGGAAAATTACAGACCAATTTCTCTAATGAACCTAGATGCTAAAATCCTTAACAAAATACTTGTTAATCGCAAGGATGGTTCAATATAAGAAAATCAATCAATGTAATACACCACTAAACAAACTGAAAGAAAAAAATCACATGATCATCTCCATAGATGCAGAAAAAGCATTCGAGAAAATACAGCACGCTTTCCTCATAAAAACACTACAAAAGATAGGAATAGATGGAAACTTTCTGAAAATGATAAAGGGTATATATGAAAAACCCAAAGCTAACATTATAACACCAATAACCAGCAAACTGAGGAGTAAATCAGGAAAAAAATACCATTTACAATAGTAAACAAAAGAATCAAATACCTAGGAATAAATTTAACTAAAGATATAAAGGAGTTATATACAGAAAACTACACAACACTGTTAAAGGAAATCAAAGAAGACTTAAATAAATGGAAAAATATTCCCATTTCATGGATGGGAAGACTAAACATCATCAAGATATCTATCCTACCCAAACTAATCTACAGATTTAATGCAATCCCAATAAAAGTCAACAGTATATTTTTTAAGGAACTGGAAAAACTAACCACAAAATATATTTGGAGAGGCAAGAGGCCCCAAATTGCCAAAGATATATTGAAAAAGAAAAATGAAGTTGGAGGTATCACATTACCTGACTTTAAAACATACTACAAAGCTACAGTGATCAAAACTGCGTGGTATTGGCACAAGGATAGACCTACTGACCAATGGAACCGGATTGAGAGTTCTGATATAGATCCTCACTTATACAGTCATCTGATATTTGACAAGGCCACGAAACACACTCAGTTGGGAGAGAGTGGCCTCTTTAACAAGTGGTGCTTGGGGAACTGGATATCCATATCCAAAAGAATGAGAGAATACCATCTCACACCTTATACAAAATCAACTCAAGATGGATCAAAGATCTAAATATAAGGGCCAAAACCATAAAAACCTTGGAAGATAATGTAGGGAAGCATCTACAGGACCTAACCAATGGGAAAAAATATTCGGCAACCATATATCTGATAGGAGCCTAATATCCTGCACATATAAAGAAATCCTTCACCTCGAAATTGAAAGGACAAACAACCCATATAAAGAAATGGGCAAGTGACCTGAAAAGACACTTCTCCAAGGAAGAAATACAAATGGCTAAAAAGCACATGAAAAAATGCTCAACATCACTTGCTATCAGGGAAATGCAAATCAAAACTACAATGACATAACATCTTACACCCATCAGAATGGCAGCTATTAAAAAAAGAGGAGACACTAAATGTTGGAGAGGATGTGGAGGAATAGGAACTCTCATCCCCTGCTGGTGGGACTGCGGTATGGTCCAGCCACTGTGGAGGATAGTTTGGCGTTTCCTCAGAAAACTAGCAATAGATCTTCTGTATGATCCAGCAATTTCACTGCTGGGTATATACCCAGAAAAACTGAAAACAAAAATACAAACAGATATATGCACACCAATGTTCATAGCGGCATTGTTCACCATTGCCAAAATTTGGAATCAGGCCCGGTGCCCATCAACAGACGAATGGATAAGCAAAATGTGGTACATACATACAATGGAATATTACTCAGCTGTAAGAAGGAACAAAGTGCTAACACATGGAAGAACGTGGATGAATCTTGAAGACCTTATGTTGAGTGAAGCAAGCCAGGCACTGAAAGATGAACAGTATATGACCTCAATGATCTTAACTGAGGAAAGTGAGCAGTCTCTGAGAACCATTGTCTGAAAGATAGGTTAACAAAGGAGAATAAGAGAAGAGCAGGCTTTGAGCCATCACCCATATGGACATAATCTATGGTAAAGGGATAGAGTGTGGTTGCATGTTGGGGGATGGGGCAGATGAGTGGTGGTGTTCCTGGGTTTGGTGGTGCAGCACTGGGGGGTGGGTGGATTAGGAAAGGCTGGTTCAAATCCCCAGGGCATGTAAATGTGAATCTTGACATTCCATGGGTTGGGCAAGGGGGGGTATCACGGTATCTGGGGGGCTGGGGAGAAGGGAACAGTCAAGATCTAATGGGTTTTTTGGTGGTATTGGGGAAGGTTTTTCATTACCTTACAGTAATGGACACAGGACATGGTAAATATCATCAAAATTATTAAACTGTATCATCTAAATTGTAAACTATACTGTAAATCACTGACAATGTTTAGTTGCTATATTTTGCTATCTGCATAACAGTTATAACAATGCTAACAACCAAAAAAAAAGGGGGGGGAGTTAATACGGGGTGGGGAAGGGGGTTGGTTTGGTATCTGGGAGTGTCCAGCACTCCGTGTGTGACTTTGCTGTGACCTAAAACTTCTTTGAAAATTAAATGAAAAATTGGGAGACAATGGGGATTGAGAGGAGGAAGGTGTCATGGCACATCGGACATCAGATAACACAGTGATAAAGGGAAGGAAAAAGGGGAAAGAAGAAAAGAGAAAGGAAAAAAAATGAATATATATATATATATTTTAAAGGCATTTCCTTTGCTTTTTTGTCCATTTTTTGAATGTCCCAATCCACTAATTATATTTTATTTTGTTTTGTTCTTTGTTTGATTATTTGTTTTTTTCCTTCTCTCTTTTTTTTTTCCCCCTGAGTTTCCTTATGTTTGTCTCTTGCATGTAAGCTTATCACACTTGTTTCTTTTTCCTAGTAAGTGTATTTGATTATTTTATGGAATAAATGTTCATGGAGGATTTGGATCACAGAAGGGTTACAATGGGTACTGCGGGGGCTTATTGGTGGGGATGTCTGGGGGGGGTTTCGTGGGGATTGGTTCATCCCAATATACCTGAAAGATATACAAAATCATTCAAAGGATCGGGGGATGGGCCATGGTCACGATGGGTGGATAATCACACAATAAATGAGGGAATCTGAATTCCCAGTCTGGAGAGCTCTGTCACAGTCTCCAAGGGAGCACCAATAGTCCTCTGAGTGTAGGAACAGTGCCTGTCAAAATAGGATGACCCACTGATGTGTTTTTTTTTATTGATGACTACCCTTGTGAATCTTTGCTCTTGTAAATGAGACTTAGCCTGCAGTTGTGGGGTGCCTAAGGGTTGCCACCTGAGAGCCTCCTTGTTGCTCAAATGTGGCCTCTCTCTAAGCCAAACTCAGCATATGATTGCATTACCTTTCCCCCAATGTGGGACATGACTCCCGGGGATGAGCCTCCCTGGCAACGAGGGATTAATACCAAAGTGCCAACTGGCAACACAACTGGAAAAAGACCTTGAAAAAAAGGGGGAAATGGTAAAGACAAATGAGTTCAAGTGGCTAAGAGACTTCAAAGAGTGTCGGGAGGTCATCCCAGAGGTAACTCTTATGCACACCTCAGTAGGACCTCATAGAACATCTAAGTGCCTATCACCCCACTCATTGCGGTTCCTGAGAGCTCCGGAGACACACAGCTCCTATATAAGGGGGGATAGCCCCAAAGACTGATGCCTTATCAGTGGGTTCTATTTTGGAATCTGTGCTCCTGAGAGTGACAGAATTAGACTCAAATAAGTCCTCCCTGCACATCGTTCACCAGTCCCTTCTATTCAAACCTATATGTGATGCTGGAGTTTTTAGGTATACTTCCAGAGACTGGAGCCTCCCACCTACCTATGTGCCAGGTGTGCATGAAATCTTGGTGGTGCTGCAACTCCTACCCTACAGCTCAATGGACTCATCCAAGTCACCTTGTGAGGAGACAACGATGGGCAATGGCCATCCCAGGGAACGGAGATGGCCTGCATCTGCAGGCTGGATCATCCCACCCACCATATCCATGGGATATAAGCCCTCTCTCACTTGGAGTTGGAGTGGACATCACCATCCCAGTCCCCTCAGGATTGGGGGAAGAACTATGGACTAGAGTGGACTTGATGGTATTCTCTTGTTCACATATGGTGATTCTAGCAATGGAAGAAATTATAACAATGAGGTGGATCCAGTGGCCACTTGACACTTTTGGGGTTGGGAGGGGATGAGCAGTTGAAATACAGGGGCTTCTTTGGGAATTAGAGGTTGTCCTGAGTATCGTTGTGGCAACGGATGTCGGCCATTTTAAATCAGCACACACCACTCAGAACTGAGTGGGAGAGAGTGTGGTCTACGGTGTGACCTGTCATCTGTGGTTAATGGCAAGGCTCCAGGTTGTGTAAGTTCATTGAGGGTGGTGGGCCACACTTATGGGAGATGTTTGTGTGGGATGTGGTGGGAGGTGTGGGAGGTGGGCAACATGGGAATCCCAGTGGGTTCCGTGTAATATTTTGGGTAATCTAAGCACCTCTTAAAATATATGTATATATATATATATATATATATATATATATAACATTTTTGTAAACAAATACACATATATGCATATATATTTATATATCATTTTGCAAATGTTTGTATGTATTGTGAGAATTTTGATTTTTACCCACAATAAAAAAAAAAAAAAAAAAAAAAGAATAACTCAGAGAACTAATCTGGGGGCTTGCCGTCTGGGAAGACTTCCTGGGAGTGGCTTGTTTGTCTGGGGCTGCTGTTACAGGAAGTGAAATCATTTCCTTATTTGGGATGGCCCATAGAATGCCAGTCCTGTTGTTCCATCTTCTTCCATTGCCTTTTCAGTCAGAGCCAGGGTTACAAACCACTTCAGTGGCACCTCCAGAGCCATTTCCATCACTGGCACTAGACATTGTGCCTTCTGTAGAGATACAACCACCTCCGGCACCACCTCCAGTGCTATCTCCAGAGTTTAAATCATTGCTGACTCTGGATTTGGAGCCTGTGACATCACCAGCTATTTCATCATTTACAGAATTGGCAGAAGCTCCAAAGCCACCTCTACTGTCACCTCAAGAATTTCAGTTATTGTTGGCTTCTAATCTAAAGTCATCCATTTCACCAGCAGAAGAACCATGTCCAGAGCTGGTGGCAGCTCCATCACCACCTCCACTGTCTCCTCCAGACATTCTGTCATTCCAGAGCTGACAATAACTTACTTCACTACCAGTAGTAACAGTGCTAGTGCTGGAGGTAGCTCCAATGCCACCTCCATTGCCACCTCTTGATCTGATATTCATGCCAGCCATACCTTCAGCTCAAGAGCTTTCCTGCTCCACACTTGAAACCTTGGATAGTGAGCTAAGTGAGGTGAAAGACCACTACCTGTCATTCATTCCCAAACTGGTGGCAGAGCAGATGACACTGATGTATGTGGTGAGCAGCTGGGCTCAGCAAAGTGGAGCTAGGCTTATCTTCTCTGGAAAATGTTCTCCCTAACTTGCCATTGCCTGAACTGGGGTCCAGGCACCTGAATCTAAGTCACAGATCCACCATACTCCAATCTGATGACTTTGGCAAGTTTCCAATTTTGAATGTCTCATCCCCCCCCCTTTTTTTAGTAGATCATAGGAAACTAACCATAGAGATAGTACAAGTGAAGGCTTGTTGGGGGCTTGGCCCATTGGGAGGCAGAGGGAAGCTTTCAGAGTTGCAGCCTCATCCAGGTCTCATCCACCCATATGTCAAAAAGTCCTTCACAGCCTGAAAATCTATTAGATACTGATGGGTATTGGACATGAGTGAAGGTATCCAAAGGAAGCCTTTTGTTGTAGCCTCAAGAGGGTATGGTCATCTGAACAATAGAGAGGCCCCAGAAGACTTATCAGGAGGACAGAAGCTACTGCATCATCATATGGTGTATGGGCCCCTGTCCTGTGCATGGAAGTAGTGAGGATGGATTTGAGGAAGATACAACTCACCCCTCCTTGACAGCATAGGTTCCTGGTTCTAACATGTACTGAAAAAACAGATGGGCCGAGAACAAAATCTATGGAAACCCCACCAGTCTCAAGCCACAGCCTCCACCTGCAGAGCTGCAGATGAGAACACTGTTTCATGGCTTGGTGCTTGCATTATATGCCTGGGTTGTGCAAGACTGGGTGACATTCCCATCCACCCAAGGAGCTGTTCAAGAAGGTGGTGCATTATCATTGTCTGGGCTTCATCAGGTTCCAGTGGTACAAGAAGAACAAAGAGCACTTGACAACTTCCATCCATGCCACCATCACCCAGTTAATTATGTGACCAATTGTGTCATTACAACCTGGCTATGGAACCAGAGAAAGAAGTCCCCAGATTTTCCCAGGATGGTAAAGTACTGGATCAAGGTCACCAAGGTATGCCACATGAGTAAAGGTCCCACACCTTGGTTCTGGATCTCACTCTTCTCTTTTTTTTTTTTTTTTTGCTTACAAAAATGTTATTTATATATATATATACATATATTTTAAGAGGTGCTTAGATTACCCAAAATATTACATGGAACCCACTGGGATTCCCATGTTGCCCACCTCCCACACCTCCCACCACATCCCACACAAACATCTCCCACAGTGGGGCCCACCACCCTCAATGAACTTGCACATCCTGGAGCCTTGCCACCAACCATAGACCACAGTTTACTCTGTAGACCACACTCTCTCCCACTCAGTTCTGAGTGGTGTGTGCTGATTTAAAATGGCCGACATCCGTTGCCACAACAGTACTCAGGATAAACTCCAACTCCCAAAGAAGCCCCTGTATTTCAACTGCTCATCTCCTCCCTACCCCAAAAGTGTCCAGTGGCCACTGGCTCCACCTCATTGTTATAACTTCTTGCATTGCTAGAATCACCATATGTGAACAAGAGAATACCATCAAGTCCACTCTAGTCCATAGATCTTCCCCCAATCCAGAGGGGACAGGGATGGTGATGTCCACTCCAACTCCAAGTGAGAGAGGGCTTATATCCCATGGATATGGCGGGTGGGATGATCCTGCCTGCAGATGTAGGCCCTCTCCATTCCCTGGGATGGCCATTGCCCATCGTTGTCTGCTCACCAGGTGACTGGGATGAGTCCATTGAGCTGTAGGGTAGGAGTTGCAGCTCCACCTAGATTTCATGCACACCTGGCACATAGGTAGGCAGGAGGCTCCAGTCTCTGGAAGTATAACTAAAAACTCCAGCATCACATATAGGTTTGAATAGAAGGGACTGGTGAACCATGTGCTGGGAGGACTTATTTGAGTCTAATTCTGTCACTCTCAGGAGCACAGATTCCAAAATAGAACCCACTGATAAGGCATCAGTCTCTGGGGCTATCCCCCCTTATATAGGACCAGGGTGTCTCCGGAGCTCTCAAGAACCCCAATGAGTGGGGTGATAGGCACTTAGATGTTCTATGAGCTCCTACAGAGGTGTGCGTAAGAGTTACCTCTGGGATGACCTCCCGACTCTCTTTGAAATCTCTTAGCCACTTGAACTCATTTGTCTTTACCATTTCACCCTTTTATTCAAGGTCTTTTTCCAGTTGTGTTGCCAGTTGGCACTTGGTATTAATCCCTCATTGCCAGGGAGGGTCATCCCCGGGAGTCATGTCCCACGTTGGGGGGAAGGTAATGCAATCATATGCTGAGTTTGGCTTAGAGAGAGGCCACATTTGAGCAACAAGGAGGCTCTCAGGTGGCAACCCTTAGGCACTCCACAACTGCAGGCTAAGTCTCATTTACAAGAGCAAAGACTCACAAGGGTAGTCATCAATAAAAAAAACACATCAGTGGGTCATCCTATTTTGACAGGCACTGTCCCTACACTCAGAGGACTATTGGTGCTCCCTTGGAGACTGTGGCAGAGCTCTCCAGACTGGGAATTCACATTCCCTCATTTATTGTGTGATCCTTGTGCCAATACCACGCAGTTTTGATCACTGTAGCTTTGTAGTATGTTTTAAAGTCAGGTAATGTGATACCTCCAACTTCATTTTTCTTTTTCAATATATCTTTGGCAATTCGGGGCCTCTTGCCTCTCCAAATATATTTTGTGGTAAGTTTTTCCAATTCCTTAAAAAATATAGTGTTGACTTTTATTGGGATTGCATTAAATCTGTAGATTAGTTTGGGTAGGATAGACATCTTGATGATGTGTCGTCTTTCCATCCATGAAATGGGAATATTTTCCCATTTATTTAAGTCTTCTTTGATTTCCTTTAACAGTGTTGTGTAGTTTTCTGTATATAAGTCCTTTACATCTTTAGTTAAATTTATTCCTAGGTATTTGATTCTTTTGTTTACTATTGTAAATGGTATTTTTTTCCTGATTTCCTCCTCAGTTTGCTGGTTATTGGTGTACAGAAATGCTACTGATTTTTGAGCGTTGATCTTATAGCCTGCAACATTACTGAACTCCTTTATAAGTTCTAGAAGCCTTGTTGTCAATTTCTCAGGGCTTTCTATGTATTGGATCATGTCATCTGCAAATAATGAAATTTTTATTTCTTCTTTTCCAATATGGATGCCTTTTATGTCCTTTTCTTGTCTCAGTGGTCGTGCAAGTACTTCTAAGACAATGTTAAATAGGAGTGGTGATAGTGGCATCCTTTTCTTGTTCCTGATCTCAGAGGGAAGGCTTTTAGGATTTCACCGTTGAAAATGATGTTAGCTTTGGGTTTTTCATATATACCCTTTATCATTTGCAGAAAGTTTCCATCTATTCCTATCTTTTGTAGTGTTTTCATGAGGAAAGAGTGCTGTATTTTGTCGAATGTTTTTTCTGCATCTATGGAGATGATCATGTGATTTTTTCTTTCAGTTTGTTTATGTGGTGTATTACATTGATTGATTTTCTTATATTGAACCATCCTTGCATACCTGGGATGAAACCCACTTGGTCATTGTGTATAATCCTTTTGATATGTTGTTGAATGAGATTAGCAAGTATTTTGTTAAGGATTTTAGCATCTAGGTTCATTAGA
>JAKSZT010024630.1:0-10960 GCA_026826555.1 Tolypeutes matacus | reverse complement strand
AATGGTTTTCCAGCCATTCACTTTCAGCCTCCTTGAATCCCTGGGTCAAAGGTGGGTTTCTTGTAGACAGCATATAGATGGGTCATATTTTCTTATCCATTCTGCCAATCTGTGTCTTTTGATTGGTGAATTTAATCCATTAACATTCAGTGTTATTACTCGTAATGAATTTCTTACTTCAGCCATTTTTTCTTTGGGTTAATGTATGTCACATGTTGTTTTGTTTCTCTTTTTGACTTTTCAGTTGTTTTTAAACTCTCCTCCAACTCTCTCTCCCTTGTTTTTTCCTTTCAACTTGTAGAGATTCCTTTAGTATTTCTTGAAGTGCTGGTTTCTTCTTGACATATTCTCTTAATTTCTCTTTATCTGTGAATATTTTGAACTCTCCATCATTTTTGAATGCCAATTTTGCTGGATAGAGAATTTGCGGCTGGAAGTTTTTTTCTTTTAGTGTTTTGACTATGTCATACCACTGTCTTCTTGCCTCTATGGTTTCAGCTGAGAAATCAACACTTAATCTTATTGTGCTTCCCTTGTATGTGATGGTTTTCTTTTCTCTTGCTGCCTTGAGTATTTTCTCTTTGTCTTGAGCATTGGACATTTTAACAAGTATATGTCTTGGAGTTGGCCTGTTGGGATTTATACTATTTGGGGTGTGATGTGCTTCCTGGATCTGCACATCCATCTCTCTCAATAGCATTGGGAAGTTTTCAGCCATTATTTCCTTCAACACTCCTTCTGTTCCCTTTCCCTTCTCTTCTCCTTCTGGGATGCCCATAATGCGTATGTTTGTGCGTTTTGCATTATCGGTTAATTCCCTGAGTCCATGATGGATATTTTCTATCTTTTTGTCTATCTGTTCTACAATCTCTTTAATTTCAGCTGTATTGTCTTCCATATCACTAATTCTTTCCTCTGCCTGTTCAAATCTGCTGTTATGTGAGTCCACCGTCTTTTTCATTTCTTGGCTTGTGCCATTGTTCATCATCATATCCATTACCTTCTTAGGCATGTTTGCTATTTCTTCAGTGTGTTCTCCCAGTGTCTTCTTTTTTTTTTTTTTTTAAAGATTTTATTTATTTATTTATTTCCCCCCCCCCTTGCTGCTTGTGCTCGCTGGGTCAGCCAACCACGCCGTGCGGGCGGGCCTGCCTTCACCAGGAGGCCCCGGGAACCGAACCCGGGGCCTCCCATATGGTAAACGGGAGCCCCACTGATTGAGCCACAGCCGCTTCCCCCATTGTCTTCTTTATATCCTTAATCTCTTCCTTCACTTCTTTAAGTTGGTCCATGATATTTGTTTGCATAGCTTTCATTATTTGTTCAATATTCTGCATTACTTCCTGGTTTTTATTTTGTGCATTGGACTGGTCAATGTTTTCCAGTTTCTCAGAGTCATTTGTATTTTTCTGTTGCTCTCTGGTCATCATATTATCTTGATGGGTTTGTTCAGTTGATTAGCTTTTCTCTATGCTCTAGAGTTTTATTTAGCTGTTGGTTCTGCGTGTGAGTTAAGTTTTCTCTTTGGCAGTTTTTCTTCTTGTTTTATTTCCTTGTTTCTTTCTATGTTTTGAATCTCCACCGTTCCGTCCACGCCGTTGATCTGCACAGATAGATGTCCCAAGCTTCTCACTCCATGCTTGCACAGCACAGACCCCCGGGCAGGACACCGTCTACAATCTGCCTTGCTCTGGGAGCTTGCAGTGTGTGCCCTCCTACACTAATGCCATCTTGAGACTCCTCCAAATTTCCCCTTTTAACCACACTCAGTGTATATATTTCAGTGCTTTTGATGACATTTGCAATGTTGTGCTACTGTTGCTAGGACGTCAACCTTATAAAGCCTAGGTTTCCTTAGGTGTGAAATGGAATTCATATTAGTATCCCCTCCACAAGCATATTTTGAGGTTGAGTTGAGATAGTACCTGTAAGGTCTTGGAATTGTGCCTGGCACAGAGCCAGCACTCCACAGATATTAGCCATTGTCACTGATACCCATCTGAACTTCCAGTCAGTGAATTTCCCCCAGGGGGCTGGTTCCCTCCTTGTCTAGTAGCCCCATTCAAGGCAGTGCTGAGTACTCTATTCGCTTCCCAGAGAGCCACACACTCAGTACTGTCCTGCAGCCACTGGTCTCTGACATCTGTCCCTTTCTCTGTGTGCCGGGAAGGAGAGACTGCCTTCATCTGAGCTATTCTGAGCCATGCCACTGTGGTCGAACCTGGAAATCCTGTCCTCAAGGAAGCTTTCAGGTGCAGCCAGTCAGTCGCCCCCCCCCCTGCACCACCCCTTTAGGAGGTACCAGGGATTGAACCCAGGACATTCTATATGTGAAACAGGCACTCAACTACTGAGCTATACCCGCTCCCCCCAGTTGGTTCCCTTTTAGAGGCTTTGGGACCCTGCAGACTGAAAAATGGGCTTCCCTGAAGCTGGGAATAGGAGAAAATGCTCTTTCTTCCCGCTGCTCCCTGGGGGTGAGCTGAATGGCTCCAGCCCTGCACAAACCCACTTACTCCTCATGAGTTTTCCCAACAGGATTTTAAAATCATGGCTTAGAGAAGCAGGTTGGATTTTCATGACTATTTTCACTGTCAGGGCATTAGAAAGTCTTAGCCCTCCTTCTTCTTATAGCTGAAATTTGTAATGGCTTAAGTTTAAATGATCTCCACAGGGGATTTATTTTTGGTTTAATAGTCTACCCCAAGTCTGACTTTCCAAGTGATTTCCTTCCCAGATATAGAATTGGTGTCAAAAACTTGACAAGTCAAACTGTGACTAACTGGAAGATGCTGGTACGTTGTTGATATGCTTTGGAATAAATAGCAAGTAGGAAAACAGTTGGACTGGGGAATGGTCTTTATGGTGTGCCTGGGAAGTCTCAGTACCAGGGATTGCAAACATGGGAGTAGAACTGGGTACATAGTTTGACATCCTCCTGCCAAGAGAGCAAGGCAACAAGCCAGAGCTAAACTTCAGAATCAGCGCCATAGCCTCAGGGGCTTCTCTGGACCTCAAGTCTTCAAATGGTTCCAATGGGTGGTGGTGGCAGAGGGCAAGTGGTGAGGGGTTAAGACATTTTTCTTCCATTAGGAGGATGGGCCAGAACTTCCAGCAGATTCACACCTACAAAGATTACGGGTACAGAGGACCCTGTTGAGCTGAACTAGGGAGGTTAGAAGTGAGAAAATGAGGAGGGACATTTATAAGTTGACTATTTTAGTTTGCAAGTAGCAGGAACCCAAACTTGTATTAGTTTAAACAGAAAAGAAAGTGCATTAGACAAAAATGAAAAGTTTAGGGTAGAGTACTACCTTCAGGCATGGCTTGATACAGAATCCAATGTCCTGACATCAGGATGTTATCTCTTCAATTCTCAGCTCCGATCCCCTTTGCTTTGTCAGGCAAACTTTTCTCATGTAGTGATAAAGATGGCTAGCAGTGACTCCAGGCTTCCATCCAACCTGCTCAGCAACTCCCAGGAAAAGAAGGGTCTTCCTAATGTTCAAACTAATGTCTTGAGTTTGATTCTGATTCTTCTGGTGTGGGTCTTGTATCAAATTCTTGAGCTGTGGCTGGTCTGGGTCATGGTGGCATTTAGGGATTTCCCCACACATATCTCATGGCCTGAGAGGGAAGATAAGTGGTTTCCCAAAGAATGGTTTGTTGGCAGGTGAAACCAGCACCTGCCTGCTCCAGTTTGCTGACTGCTACCTTGGAGAATTCAAGAAGCAGTCTTTGCTTTTAATAACTGGCACAAGATATGAATTCAGCAATGTGCAATTTTGCCTGCAAAGGAAAAGGGAGGGGTTTTAAATTTGGAGACCAAACCACCCAGTCAGCAAATGGATGGATAATTTTGCATTTCTCTTAGTATCTCCTCACTGTCCAGATTTGTGGTTTTTTCAGTTTACCTCTCTAGAATTATCCTCTGGCTGTATCATGATCAGAAAAGTTCTCCTCTGAAGTTGGTGTGATGTTGGGCAGGTAACTCTTCCCTTCTCTGAGCCTCAGTTTCTTTCAGATGGAAGAATGAAGACAATGCCTACATGGTAGGACTTTTTTAAAAGAGCAAATGAAAAAAGAAAATCAATATAAATGAAAAATACGTAATTAAACACTTATTGAATGTAGCTCTGAGGTAGGAAAGAATCCATGAGAAAGGAATTATTATGACAACCCATTTTATGAATGACGTATTGAGGTACAGAGAGGTTAAGTAACTTACCTGGGTCACATAGCTACTAAGTAAGGGACAGAGCGGGAATTCGGATCACGGTTGTCTACCTATAGGGTTGGAGCTTCTAACCACTACTCTCTCCTGCCTCTTAGCAGAGGATTAAAATTGTGTACATTGTACAGTAGGTGTGCTGGGCTTTTAACCTGGGGTCTGCAGATGTCCCAGGGGTTCATGAACTTGGATGGGAAAACAAAATCTTTACTTTCGTTAACCTCTAACTGAAATTTAGTATTTCCTTCTATTATGAATGTAGGTCACACACTAAAACTTTGATGGCTTTGTTACCAATACAATCACAGATATTTTGGTATCACATGACTCTTGTAGACTCTTTGTACTCATCAGTTCTTTAAATTAAGTTAGGTTTTTAGATTTGCCTCTTGATCTTGTTATTTAATGTATGAATAAAGAAACACATAGTATAGTTTATTGAGACATTTTAAAGTGTTTTTATAACTGTGTTTTAGTTGGGTTCCTTTGTAATTCCATGTATTTTATTTTGTACGTTTACAAAAACATAGGTTTACTCTCTGGGGTCTCTGGGGAAGGATAAGGAAGGGGTCAGAGGTTGGTGAGAGCAATTCTACCTGCAACAGGTCCTGCTGAGGGTGACGCCGGGGAGGGCAGATCCCTTGGGAGAACCCAGGTAGATGGAAGCCACGCTGGACAGAGCCATGAAGGTCTCTGACAGCCTGACTCAACCAGGGCCCAGCTGTGAAAGTCCAGTTGCCGGGAATTGGCTGGACGTGATAGTAAGTGAAGTTGCCCCTGAGGTGATGTTTTCAGTGACATATTTTCCCCCAGCCACTGTAAATGTGTGGCTGGGGCAAGGACTTGTTGTTGGGCAGCCTGAGCTCCCATCCCCAGGGGAGAGGCAGGGCTGTGAGGTGGCCAATGCTGAAGAGTCGGACCCTGAGGTCCAATGTGGGCTTCTTCACGGGGTACGTTTGGGCCACACTTTCTGTGCCAGAGCCACCAATTCATTTGGAAAATGTTCATCTGATTCCTCCCTCCCAGGGCTGATCAAAGATTCCACCAAATAAGGAATTTGGAAATCAGAAATGAAAAAGGGGACATTATAGAAAATTCTGAAAAATTACAACAAAGCTCCTAGAGCAAATAAATGAACTCAGCAAAGTGGCAGAGTACAAGATAAAAAACCCCAAATCTGTAGTGTTTCTGTACACAAGCAATGAACAACACAAGCAATGAACAACCAGAAGAAGAAATCAAGAAAAAAATTCCATTCATAATAGCAACTAAAAGAATCAAATATCTAGGAATAAATCTAATCATGTAAAGGACTTGTACACAGAAAACTAGAAAACACTGCTGGAAGAAATTAAAGAAGATCTAAATAAATGCAGGGATATTCTGTGTTCATGGATTGGAGGACTAAATATCATTAGGATGTCAACACTACCCAAAGCAATTTATAGATTCAGTGCAATCCCAATAAAAAGTCCAACAGCATTCTTTGCAGAAATGGAAAGCCAATCATCAAATTTATATGGCTAAAGCCATCTTGAAAAAGAAGAATGAAGTTGAATGACTCACACTTCTCCATCTTAAAACTTATTACAAAGCCACAGTAATCAAAATAGCATAGTACTGGCACAGGGATAGACATATAGTTCAATGAATAAAATTGAGAGCTTGGAAACCAACCCTCTCATTTATAGCCAACTGAGTTTTGGTAAGGTGACAAAGACCACTCAATTGGAAAATAATAGTCTCTTCAACAAATGGTTTTAGGAAAACTGGATCCCCATTTGCAAAAAAAAGAGAAGGACCCCTACCTCACACTATATGCAAAAATCAAATGGATCAAAGACTTAAATATAAGAGCTAGAACTATCAAACTCTTAGAAAAACATAGGAAAGCATAAGCAACAAAAGAAAAATAGATAAATGGGACTTCATCAAAATAAAAAAAAAACAACTTTTAATCCTCAAAGGACTTTATCATGAGAGTAATAAGACAACCTACACGATTGGAGAAAATATTTGAAAACCACATATCCAATAAAGGACTAATATCTAGTATATATAAAGAAATCTTTCAACTTAACAAAAAGACAAACAATCCAATTTAAAAGTGGGCAAAAGATTTGAACAGACATCTCTCCAAAGAAGATATACAAATGGTCAAAAAGCACATGAAAAGGTACTCAACATCATTAGGCATCATGGAAATGCAAATCAAAACCACAAGGAGATGCCATTTCAGACCCATTAGAATGACGGCTTTTTTTTTTTTTTAAGGAAAATAACAAGTGCTGGAGAGGATGTGGAGAAATAGGAACACTCATTCATTGTTGGTGGCAATGTAAAATGGTGCAGATACTGTGGAAGACAGTTTGGCAGTTCCTCAGAAAGCTGAGTAGAGGACTACCATATGACCCAGCAATCCCACTACTAGATATATACCCAAGAGAATTGATAGCAGGGACTCAAACAGATATTTGCACACTGATGTTCATAGTGGCATTATTCACAATTGCCCAAAGATGGAAGTAACCCAAGTGTCCATCAACTGATGAATGGATAAATAAAATGTGGCATATACACAGAATGGAATATTATTCAGCTGTAAAAAGGAATGAAGTCCTGCTGCATTCTACAACATGGATGAACCTTGAGGACATCACGTCGAGTGAAATAAGCCAGATACAAAAGGACAAATATTGTATGATCTCACTGATTTAAAACAATTAGAAAAAGCAAACTCATAGAGGAGTCAGGAGCTAGAATACAGATTACCAGAGGACAGGGTGGGGATAAGAAATGGGAAGTTAAAGCTTAAAATGTACAGAGTTCTATCTGGAATGATGGAAATGTTTTGGTAATGGATGGCGGAGATGGTAGCACAACATTGTGAACATACATAACAGCATTGAAATATATATATGAATATGATTAAAAGGGAAGGGGTAGATAGTATATATGGTAACAGAATAATTTGAAAAAAATCGATGGACCTACACTACAATGATACCTAAGTTAAATCATGGACTTTATTAATAGTATAATTATAAAAATGTGATATCATCAATTGTAACAAATGTTCCACACCAATGCAAGGTGTTGGTGGTGGGTGGTATATGAGAATCCTATATTTTATGCACTATTGTTTTGTAAAACCACAACTTCTCTAATAAAGAGAAAAAAAGAGGTATGTATTTATGTCTGGTAGATTGAGTTATATATCCCAGAAGGAATATCCATTAATTTTAATTGATATCCCTTTGGGTACAAACCCACTGTAAATAGAACCTTTTGAAGATGTTATTTTAGTGAAGGTGTATCCCAGCTTATTGAAGGTGGATCTTAATCCAGATTACTGGATGCTTTATAAAAACAGCTTGGAAGACACAGAAGCAGGAAAGGAGAAGATATCTCCATGTGACAGGAGGCAAAGATAAAAGCCAAGGCTTCCCAAGGATTGTCAGCAGTTGGCACTACATCCCTATGGTCTTTGAGGAGAGAGTCAGCCTTGCTGAGCTCTTGAGTTTAGACTACCTTTGGCCTCAAAACGGTGAGCCAATACATTCCTGTTGTCTAAGCCAAAACCATTCTGTGGTATTATTTGTTATCACAGCTTGGGTAAACTAAGACAGCATGTGTGTATGTTCCCAAAGCCTCATATTTCTGGGTGTGAACTGGATCCAGGACCCATAGCGGTAGTTATTCAGTTATACCATTGACAAACGGTGGTGCTGAGCCCCTCAACCTATGAAGCACAGAAAAAGGAGGCACAGGTGAGATGAATTAGGCAGAATGTGTGAAAACCTCCTTTTGCATTTATATTTAGTCTCTAGAGAGGTTTTCCTGGACTAATAAGCATAAAGGGTAACCTGATGATGCAATTAAAAGAAACCTGCATATGCAAACACACACATACACACACACACACACATTTTCAAATATTTTTTCTGAATAGGATGTGAGTCTCTGTTCATTTATAGTCTTTTCCTGGTACTATCAACCTTGCCCAAGTAGTAATCCTGTCCTAATCTCCCTCTCTTTCTCTGATCTTCCCTTTCTCTCTTTCCTTATTTTCACTCAACTTATTAAGCACCCACTCACCTAGTAATGGTTCAAATCCCAGCATGCCATATAGAGATGATATTTAAGCAAGTCACTTAGCACCTTTGGGTTTTAGATTCTTCCTCTTAAGATGAGGGTGGTAGGGGAGCAGATGTAGCTCACTGGTTGAGCACCTGCTTCCCATGTACGAAATCCTGGGTTCAATCCCCCGTACCTCTTTAAAAAAATGAGGGTGGTACTAGCGTTAGATCATAGGAGAGTTAGATGAGATGGCAGTTAGATGAGATGGTGCTGGCAGGAACCTAGCATCCAGTCAGTCCCATCCATTCCTTGTATGGTGAAGATGCATTTGCTGGGTGCTGGGTGCTGGGGCAGAGAAATGGAAGAAAACCTAAGTGTTGCTGTTGACATCTGGACAAAGCACTGGGGATACTAAGGAGGAGGTGACCGGTTAGAACAGTAAACATTGTACTAAAAAGCCAAGGGACAGTGAAGCGGGTGGAGCTCAGTGGTTGAGCATGTACTTCACATGTACGAGGTCCTGGGTTCAATCCCTGGTACCTCCCTTAAAAAAACCCAAAAAACCAAGGGACAGATAGAGGGGGTGACCCACCCAAGACCTTGGGGACTTGCGAGCTGGACTGTCTGACATTTCCTTTTTCCTAGTTATGTGTCCTTATATCTGCCCTGAGCCCTTACAGCATAGTAATAACTAACATTTAGTTGTGATAATAGTAGCAAATATTTATTGGAGAGCTTATTCTGTGCCAGGCATTGCTATTTAATCTTCATAAGAACTAGAAAGTTGATTTTGTTATTATCCTTGTGGTACAGAAGAAGACAAATGAGTTGTGGAGAAGTTGTGACCTCAGGTCACCATGAGTGAGGGATGGGATGGAGTTTCACCTTGCACTTGGGGTCCAGAGCCTCTGATTTCACTACTACTCCATACTCTGTCCTACACAGAAGAAGGCCGAGCGATTCTTTTCCCAGGACATTCCTAAAACCACACGTTGCTCCTTTCTACCTCTAGTTCTGGTTTCAAAGAGGTCCATCCAACCTGGGTAGAGTCTTGATAGCATCACTTACTGACGTATGGCCCTTTGCAAGACCCTTCAATGCTCCGAGGCTTGGTGTCCTTAGCTGTAAAACAGGGACAATATCACCTCATCCCTGTGGCAGGATTCCATGACATGGCACCTGGGACAGAGCCTCCTGCTCAGTCAAGATCATGGTAGGCGGTTCTCTAGGCTGAGAATGGGGTGGTGTTGCTGTTCACAGGGAGGGCCAGGGCTCTCTGTGGCCCACGTAAAGGTGGGATCTGAGAAGTTGATGCATGTAGACAAAATAAGTGGACTCACCATGCATTTGATGCATTTAGATGAAATCATCACACCCGGTTCCAGCCTGCCTGGCTCCACATCCTGCCGACCTGTTGATAAGCATCAGCTAGAAGGACAGGAAGTGGGACAAATGCACAGAGCTTTGGATTTCTCCTCCTTGGCTGCCACTTACTGCCCATCAGCCTCTGTCCACACATCTTGAACTGATTTAGAGCCTGGCATGGAACCCGTACTGGTCATATAGAGCACGCCACTTTCCGTGGGCTGGGGCCATGCAGGCTGATTAGTCTGGCATTTTTAATGAATCCGGAGGAAGGAGCTCCAACATTGCATGACTTTATACTCTAGACAGACGGCTATTGACATCATCCTGCACATACATCCCCCCTCCCACAGTTTCTGCATCTTACTCATGACCACACCCTCTGGCATTCAGGTTGGAACACTTATTCTGGAGTTTCAATAGTGTTTTGTGTTTCTCTGTTTCACTTTTACAACACAGAGACATTTGTGGTAAAACCCCCAGCCTGAGCCCTGGGAAAGGACCCTTCTTCGGGACTTCAGGGTTTTGGATTGGGATTTTGAAAAGACACTCAGTCCCACATGTTGTGAATGTGGAGAACTCTGGTGGGTCTTTAGTCCAGCCAACAGGTGTCTGTGGAAAATTTCTGCATCATACTTCCTGACAGAATCCTAAATATTGGGATCCATCCACCTACCCACCCATCCATTAATCCATCCACCATCTATCTGCCATTCATCCATCCATCTACCATCCATTCATCCACCATCCATCCATTAATCCATCTACCATGGATAAATATTGAGGGCCTATTACCTGCCAGTTACTAGGGAAAAGTAGTGAACAAAATGCAGTAAGTCCCTTTTCTTGTGGCAGATAATAAACAAATCATTGAAAAATGTATTTACCATGCCAGATGGTGGTAAATGTTACAGAGAAAAATAAAGCAAGGTTAGGGCATAGAGAGGGACAGGTATCTGTTTGTGAGGGGTGTGCATGTGTATGTGCAAGTACATAGGCGAATGAGTGTATGTAAGTGTAGGTGAGTGTGTGTGTGTGTACGTGTATATAGTTGAATAGGTTTGTAGGGGGGTGAATAGGTTTATGTATGTGTGTGGAGATGAATATTTTTTTGTGTGTGTATAGATGAATAAGTTTGTGTGTGTGCATGTGTGTGTAGGAGAGTTTAGGAGAAGACATTTGACAAAGACCTAAAGAAGTGAGGCAGCAGGATTCATGAACCTCTGTGGGGGAAGAACTCCAGGTGGAGGGAACAGCAAGTCAGAAACCAGGTTAGAGAAAAAG
>JAKSZT010024611.1:0-11223 GCA_026826555.1 Tolypeutes matacus | reverse complement strand
TAAGAAAAAAACACATGATCATCTCTATAGATGCAAAAAAAAAAAAATTTATAAATATAGAACTCTTTCTTGATAAAAACACTGCAACAGATAGGAATAGACAGAAATTTTCTGAATATGGTAAAGGGTATATATGAATAACCCAAAGCTAACTCATCTTCAATGGTGAAATACTAAAAGCCTTCCCTCTGAAATTTGGAAATGACAAGGATGCCCACTATCACCACTCTTATTTAACATTGTCTTAGAAGTACTTGCTTGAGCACTGAGCCAAGTAAAAGGTATAAAAGGCATCCAGATTGGAAAAGAAGAAGTAAAAATTTCATTATTTGCAGATGACGTGATCCTATGTATAGAAAGCCCAGAGAAAGCTACCACAAAGCTTCTGGAACTCATAAAGGAGTTCAGTAATGTTACAGGTTATAAGATCAATGCTCAAAAATCAGTAGCATTTCTGTATACCAATAATGAGCAATTGGAGGGGAACTCAAGAAAAAAATGCCATTTACAATAGCAAGTAAACGAATCTAATAACTAGGAATAAATTTAACTATAGATGTAAAGGACTTATATACAGAAAACTACAGAACACTGCTAAAGGAAATCAAGGAAGACTTTAATGAATGGAAAAATATTCCCTGTTCATGGATAAGAAGACTAAACATCATCAAGATGTCTATCCTACACAAACTACTCTACAAATTTAAATGCAATGTAAAATCAACACTATATTTTTAAGGAACTGGAAAAACTACCTCAAAATATATTTGTATATGTAGGAGACCCCAATTGCTAAAGACATATTGAAAAAGAAAAATGAATTTGGAGGTATCACATTACCAAACTTTAAAACATATTACAAAACTACAGTGATCAAAACTGCATGGTATTGGAACAAGGATAGACCTACTGACCAATGGATTCAAATTGATATTTCTGATATAGATCCTCACATATACAGTAATCTGATATTCACAAGGCTACCAGCCCACTCAGTTTGGAGTGAAAGGCCTCTTTATCAAGTGGTGCTTGGAGAACTGGATTTCCATATCCAAAAGAAAGAATACCATCTCACACCTTATACAAAAATCAACTCAAGGTGGATCAAAGATGTAAATATAAGAGCCCAAATCATAAAGACCTCGGAAGATAATGTAGGAAAGCATCTACAGGACCTTGTAATAGGAAATCATTTCATGAACTTCACAGCCAAAGCACGAGTAGCAAGAGAAAAAATATATAAATGGGATTTCCTGAAAATGAAAATTTTCTGCACATCAAAGGATGTTATTAAGAAATTAAAGAGGCAGCCTACCAATGGGAGGAAATATTTGGCAACCATATATGTGATAAGAGCCTAATATCCTGCATATATAAAGAAATCCTATGCCTTGAAAATCAAAAGACAAGAAACCCATTAAAAATTGGGCAGGTGAGCTGAAAAGACACTTGTCCAAAAAAGAAATACCAAGGGATAAAAAACACATGGAAAAATGCTCAACATCGCTTGTTATCAAGGAATTGCAAATCAAAACTACAATGATATAACATTTACACCCATCAGAATAGCAGCTATAAAAAAAACAGCAGACTCTAAGTGTTGCAGAGGATGTGGAGGAATAGGAGCCCACATCAATTGCAGGCACGATGGCAAAATTGTCCAGCCACTGCGGAGGACAGTTTGGTGGTTCCTCAGAAAACTAACAATTGATCTTCCCTGTGATTCAGCAATTCCACTGCTGGGTAAATACACAGAAGAACTGAAAGCAAATATATGAACAGATATATGAACACCAATATTCACAGTGGCATTATTCACCATAGTCAAAAGTTGGAATCAGCCCCGGTGCCCATCAAAAGAAGAATGGATAAGTAAAACATGGTACATACATACAAGCTAATATTATTCAGCTGTAAGAAGGAATAAAGTGCTAACTCATGGAATAACGTGGATGAATCTTGAAGACCTTATGTTGAGTGAAGCAAGCCAGGCATTGAAGGATGAACAGTATATGAACGCACTGATCTGAACTGAGAAAAGTGAGCAGTCTCTGAGAACCATTGTCTGAAAGATAGGTTAACAAGGGAGAGAAAGAAAAGAGTAGGTTGTGAACCATCACCCATATGGATATAATCTATGGTAAAGGGATAGAATATAGTTGCATATTGAAGGATAGGACAGATGGGTAGTGATATTATTGGGTTTGGTCATGCAGGGTTGAGAGTTGTTTAGATTAGGAAGGGCAGGTTGGAATACCTAGCATATTTAACTATGAATCATGTCATTCCATGAGTCAAGGGAGGGGAGTGTCCTATGCCCCAGGGGGATGGGGCAGAAGGAACAGTTAAGATCAAATTGGGTATTTAGTGTTCATGGGAAACGTTTTTCATTACCTTACAGTAATGGACACAGGACATGTTAAATATCATAAAAAAATTATTGAACTGTACCGTCTAAACTGTAAACTATATTGTAAACCACTGACAATGTTTAGTTGCTATATTTTAATATCTATATAACAGTTATAACAATGCTAATATCCATTTTAAAAACGCTTTTAATATGGGGTGGGGATGGGAAAGGGAGTTTGCATATGTGGGAGTCTCTAGTATTCCATGTGTGACTTTGCTGTGACTTAAAATTTCTTTGAAAATTAAATATAAATTTCGGAGACACTGGGGAATGAGAGGAGGAAGGTGTCATGGTACACTAGATACCCGATAATACAGTGATAAAGAGAAAAAATAATATTTTTTTTAAAAAAGAAAATTTTTATTTTTTGCCATTTCTGAATGACCCAATCTGCTAATTATATTTTATTTTTATTTTTGTTTTTTTTCCTCTGAGTTTCCTTGTTTATATCCCTTGCATTGAAGCTTATCATTATAATTTCTTTATCCTATTTATTGTATTTGGTTATTACATTGGCTCCATGATCAAGGAAGGTTAAGAACACACAAAGGGTTACAATGGGTGCTGCAGAGGATCATTGGTGGGTGGTGTCTTGGATGGGGGATTCATGGGAATAAGTTCATCTGAATATACATGAAATATATATGAAATTGTTGAAATGATCAAGGGATGAGGCATGGTCATGGTGTATACACAATCAATCAATAAATGAGGGAATCTGAATTCCCAGCCTGGAAATCTCTGCCATATTCTCCAAGGGGGCCGCATCAGTCCCCTGAGTGCATGAGCAGTTTCTGTCAAAAGAGAATGGCTCACTGATGGGTTCTTGTTATTGATGAATAGCCTTATGAGTCTTTGCTCTTGTAATTGAAATTTAGCTTAATGTTATGGGGTGACTAAGTGCTGCCACCTGAGAGCTTTCTTGTTGCTCAAATGTGGCCTCTCTAAGCCAAATTTAGGATATGAATGCATTACCCCCCCACCAACGTGGGACATGACTCTTAGGGATGAAACTCCATATCAATGAAGGATTAATACCAAGTGCCAACTGACAACATGATTGGAAAACGACCTTGAATAAAGGGGGAAAATGTAAAGAGAAATAAGTTACTGTGATTAAGAGACTTCAAAGAAAATCGGGAGGTCATCCTAGAGGTAATGTTTATGCAAACCTCAGTAGGATCTCATAGAACACCAAAGTGGATATCACCCCACACAGAGGGTTTCCTGAGGGCTCTGAAGACGCCCAGGTCCTACATAAGTGGGGATAGCCACAGAGAATGATGCCTTATTAGTGGGCTCTACTTTGGAATCTGTGCTCCTGAGAGTGACAGAGTTGGACTCAAATAAGTCCTCCGTGCACATGGTCCATTAGTCCCATCTATTCAAACCTATATGTGATCGTGGAATTCTTAGGTGTACTTCCAGAGACTGGAGCCTCTGATCTACTTATGTGCCAGGTGTACATGGAACCTCGGTGGAGCTACAACTCCTACCCTACAACTCAATTGACTCATGCACATAACCTGGCGAGGAGAAAACAATGGGCATCGGCCATCCCAGGGAATGGAGAGGGCCTGCAGCTGCAGGCAGGATAATCCCATCCACTGCATCAATGGGATATAAGCCCTCTCTCACTTGGAGGTGGAGTGGACTTCACCATCCCAGTCGCCTCAGGATTGGGGGGAGAGCTGTGGACTAGAGTGGACTTAATGGTATTATGTTGTAGACATATTGTGATTCAAGCAATTTAAGAAATTATAAGAGTGAGGTGGAGTCGGTGGCCCCTGGACACTTTTGTGGCAAGGAGGCAAAGGGCAGTTGAAATACAAGGGAGTGGTTTGGGACTTGGGGGTTGTCCTGAGTGGCATTCCTGCGATGGATGTAGGCCACTTTACATCAGCATATACCATGCAGAATTGTGTGGTAGAGACTGTAGTCTATGATGTGAACTGTGGTCTATGCTTGGTGGGAAGGCGCCAGGATGTGTATATCCATTGGGGGTGTGCCAAACCGATTAAGGATGTTTGTGTGAGATGTTGTTGGATGAGTGGGAGGTGGGGAACATGGGAATACCTGTAATTGCTGTGTAATATTTACATAAACTATGCACCATTTAAAAAAATATATATGTAAAGAAACCGTATTTAGGTAAGCTAATGCACATATATGCATATATATTTAAATATAATTTTATAAATAATAGTATGTATTGTGAAAGTTTTGATTTTTACTCACAATAAAAAAAGAAAAAAAGAAAGAAAATGGTGCAAAAATGGGTAGCATTGTTTTTAAAATGGTAATTTTTTAAATGCTGAAGGAGAATGTAATGGATTGAAGAACCAGAGAAAAGAACCAGCATAATTTGAAATGATTGGAAAGCCCATCTTTACATAAAATAAGAGAAATCTCATGTTCTGATGCATGAATCAGTGGTAACAAATTGAACACACATGAGTGTGGGAGAAAGTGTGGGAGGAGCACATCTCAGAACAAACTGCAAGTGCACTTTTCCTAGAGGAGAAAGACATCCTGGATTGTCACAGCCGCTTCCTTAAGAGATTGGCAACCAGTTGCACAGATTGCAGGGGGAGATTATTTGGAGATTCACATTCATTACAAACACAGGGCTTCTCTCCAGTATGAATGTTGTAATGTTTAAGGAGATACTACCTCTGACTGAAGGCTAGTCCACATTCCTTACATATATATTGCTTCCCTCCACTATTAATTTTCTTATGGTCAGTGAGATTTGATTAGCTAATTAAGGCTTTCCTATATTCCTTACAGATATAGGATTTCTCTCCATTTTTTCTTCTCTTGTGTGTAATGAGGCTTGATTTCTCAATGAAAGCTTTCCCATGTCCATCACATTCATAGTGTTTCTCTGCAGTATGTATTCTCAGATGGTTAATGAGGTTTTCCTTCTGGTTGAAGGCTTTTCCACATTCATTTTATATATAGGGTTTTTCTCCAGGATGAATACTCTGATGTCTAAGGAACAATTTCTTTTGGGTGAAGGCTTTTCTGCATTCTTTACATTCATTTTGTTTTTGTCCACTATGAATTTTTTCATGTTCTGTGAGATATGACTTGTACCAAAAGGCATTTTCACATGACTATCATGCAGAGGGTTTCTTTGCAATAGGAATTCTCTTGTATCTGAGATTTGACATTTGATTAAAGCTTTCCCACATATATCTGATTTCTTTTCAGTAAGAATTTTCTTATAAATGAAGAGGTTTTCTGTCAGGTTGAAAACATTCCCACCTGTATTACATTTCTATGCTTGTTACCCTGTATGGCTTTTAAAAAGAGTAGTAAAACATGACTCTAAAGAGCAGATTACATTGGAGACACTCATACAGTTTCTCTCTAGTTTGAATTTTCTCATATTCCATGAGGTTTTCTTTCAGGTGGAAGCATTCCCACGTTCATTACAATACTAACTAATGTGTGAATATTTCATGCTCAATGAGAATTATTGCCTGGCTGAATGATTTCCAGTATTCCTTAAATACACAGGGTTTTACTCCTGCATGTTTCTTTCATGTGACTCTGTCTTTCCGAAATTCATGAATACCAAATTGTTTCTCTGAAGGATTAATACTCATGTATCACATGAGGTTTAATTTCAAAGAAAACTTCATACTCCTTACACCTAAAGGGGAAGACTATGATGTGGGACAACCTGGCAATACTCATTGTCTTCATTTGTTTGTCCTTACATAGATTCCCTCATGCTTAGGTAAACATGAAACAAATTCCTTCAAAGTGAAGTTACATTCCTAGAAGTGTTATTTTGAGGAAACAATGGTGCTGTCAGAGAACATACTTTTTCAACTTTCTTACATTCTCTGCTTTCATCGTAAGTCTGTACTGATGTAGAAGTGGATATAACTTCACTCACAGTCCTTTTGTTACGTGGTTCTTCCTGCTTCTTAAAGTCCTATGCTTCTTCATAGTTTGTGGGGTGCAGTAAAAGCAGTGCTTAGAAGGAAATTTATAGCATTGAATGCATTCACTAGAAAGTAGGACGATCCAATATCAGTCATCTAAGTGTCCAGTTTGGGAAGTGCAACAATATATACTTTCTAAATTTTCTGTCATTCATGGCTCTTCTTGCTTCAAATGAGCATAACATCCAGCTTGGAGACTTCATAACTAGGAAATGGGAAGGTGATACAGGACGTGATTTATCACGGGAACAAAACAATACCCCATTAATCAACCCTGGAAACTTCAGGCTTCTGAAGGATAGGAAAGGTGCACCTTCCAAAGATGCACGAGTGAGTTGTCTCCAGAACAAAGGCCAAAACTGCAAATCAGGAAATCCTGAACACTTCGTTTTTGACTGATTTTTTTTGTTCAATTTCTTTTCTCTTCTATTTATTTGGATGAGATGCACTATTTAATATTCTTTAAAGTTTACTGGGGAAATTATAACACTTTTGCTTGTATTTCCAAATCTGCACTTATTGTTTTTTATTGACTTGCCAAATAATATATTTAAAACATTTTATATAATGTATTAGTCAGCAAAAGGGGAGCTGAAGCAAAATAACATAAACATCTTGGTCTTCGTAAAAGGTATTTATTTGGGGTAGAATCTTACACGTACCAGGACACAAAGCATTCGTTTCTTCCTTCACTAAAGTCTGTTACCCCATCTTGGAGCAATACAGTTGCCAAAATTAGCCTGGGTTCAGTCTTCTTTTGTTCCTCTCTTCCCAGCGCTGAATTTCTGTTTCCTCCACAAGGTCAGCTGTAGACTGTGATGCTCTCTAAGCTATCCCTCTCTCCACAAGGCCAGCTGTGTACTGTCAGGTGAATGGCTTCAATCTTTTCCCCATGGCCTTCTCTCCTTGCTCATCAGAACTCCAACATCAGAAACTACACCTCTGTCCTTTGCCATGTCTTTTTTGTTTGAAACCCCACAAACCAAGTGGCAGGGCTCAACACCCTACTGACTGTGGCCCTTTCAACACCCTTATAAAAACTTAGTCATGCCCAGATTAACAGAACACTTTACAAGCATAATCCAATATCTATTTTTGGAATTCATAATGATAGCCATCTGCTACATATCCATTTACCCATCTTAAACTATATATTATTTTACAGTGTATTTTAACACTTTATTGATATCCTAGGCCATGGATATTATTATTACTTTATCCATTCAATAGTCATTTAGATATATGAATTTAATTAACAGATATTGTTCCTCAATCCATCCTGAATCTTGAAACTTCTGAGATTATTTTCTTTCTTCCTGAAGAATATTCTTTTACATTTCTTTTTAAGTGAGTTGGTGCTAGCACACTTTATGAGTTTTTACTCATCTTTAAAAGTATTTATTTCAATTCTTCCTGAAGGATTGAGATGATTTTAATATCAGACCCTCTAAGATCCCCATTACTTTTGAGAACACATTTAGGGTTGAATTTCTGCAATCTCTCATAAGTGTAATCAGTTCTTTGGAGAAGAAATTAGGGGCTGGTACACACTGCTTCCTGCCCCCCATTCACCAGGAAAATCTGTGCACTCTGGCTCTGGGAAAGGGAATAATGGCACACCTCTCTGAGTTACACATTTGATTTGGAGAAAAGATTTGGTGGAGAAAGCACAGTATATTGAGTTCTTCATGGGACCATTCTAAGGACCAGTGCAATGGTGGTCAGCTCACCATTTTGCTCAGTGATGGCCACACCCAAAGTACAGTCACTGTTTCATGAGTTCCCATTTCTTCCAGACTTAGGAGATCCCTCCTTAACACGCTGCCCTGGGTTAATGCCCTTGTTTGAGGCTTGAGTTAACACAAGAAACGCATGTTCTTACTAAACCATTGCTGTGTGTGTAAGCCTTTTGTATGTAGTACATTTTGGTTAATTTCAGATAAGGGTCCTTTCGATTAGGTCACTTTTTGTTAGATTGCTTTAGTTCAGTTAAGGATCTCTGATGAGATTTCAGGCACCAGGATGGACCCCAATCATTGTGCTGAAATCCTACATACATGGAACACACAGAGAACAAGTGCTGCTATGTTTACTCTGCTATATGGAAGAGGTCTCTCGGATCTCCTACATCTGTGGAGAGACACAGAAACCCTCAGAGGCTGAGGGAAAGGCCAAGGCTGGAGTCATGGAGCAGCTTGAAACTGCAAGAGGAGAAGGGAGAGGTGTGAGCAATTGTGTCTGATGGCCCACTGCTGAGCTCTTGGAGAAAGTGGGTTTGGAGGAGAAGGCAGAGAAAGACAGTCAGGCCCCACATTTTGCCTTGACAGGAGTGCAGCAGCAGGTGACATTCTTAAGACAGCATTTTTGATGATGCCTTGATTTGGATATTTTCTCAGCCTCAGAACTCTAAGTTTAACCCTAATAAGTTCCAATAAACACCAACCTATTGCTGGTATTTTGCATTGGCCGCACTTCGTAAACTCAAACAGCTAGGGACACAAATTTGGAGAGCTGCACTGTACCAAAATGGCACTGTGATGCTGCTGCCCAGTGAATTCACCTGTAAACTGTGGTTGTCTGCAGACTAGGCAGTAAGGAATTCTGGTAAGATGGAGGAGGAAGTGCTCTTGGGCAGCTAGGCCTGCAAGACAGGGAGTCAGTCAGGGGACTCACATGGTTTGGATTCTAGTATAAGAACACACATGCCCCAGGGTTATGTACCTGACTCAGGCAGTTGGCCAGGTGTGCAGGGTGAGATAAAAGCATGGGACATGGGGTCTGGTGAACAGAGGACTCAGGGTAAAGAGAGGAGACTACCTGTTCCTGTTACTTTTGCCATTCCTTCCTTCCCTTGGCCTCCAGTGTTTACCCTCTGAGGAGGCTGATTTTATTGTGTCCCTCCTTATTCTTAGGCACAGACTCTTGTCTCCTCCTTCCAGTTCTACATTCACCTTCTCCAATCTTGGGGCACCTAAAGAAAGAGCAATGCCAAGATGAAACCTTTTGCTGAAAGGATGGAAATGTCAAAATTCACATTACAGCATTGGCTACAGCAGTAACATCACCAGAATGAGCATCATTAGGACAGTGACCATAATGAATAGTACAGAAATCCCAGAAAGTTCTGGGACCTAGGGCTGACAAGAATAGTAGTGAGGTTATGAGAGAGTGCAGTGTTTGAAGAAAACTGCAGAGGGTGCCGATGCCAGATATTTCTCAGACTAATTAAATATTAAATTTTCAACATATTTTTAACAGTGTTGAAATGATGCAGACTTCTTCAATCCCAGAGGAGAATGTAGGGGTTAGATGGGAAGAAGCTGATGAACAACTGAAGAGGCTGGAATGAAACACGTGTTCACTGCAGTTCCCCCAATCCAGAGAGGGAATGTCCTTTTTTGGGACCAAACCCTCAGAACTCCAATGAAAACCATCATCATAGGTTTTGGATCCACAAAGGAGGACAGGGAGAAAGCCCTGCTCAGCACTCAAAGCCTCATTTAGTGATGTGAGTCACTCTGGCCTGTCTTCAGTGGGGAGTAAGGAGCATGAAATCTGTCTTCTCATGTTGTGCTAACAGCCCTCTAACCAGACACGTGTAGAGAGCAGTGTGGCCTTCACATGGTTGCATCCATGCTCCTTATGTTCTATGCTAACTCTTGCTGATGGTGGCCTACACCCATCCAGGCAGTGTGGGAGGGTGTCCAGGGGATAGATCAGTTTTCCTTTATGGGAAACTGTATTTGCAAATTGTGAATGTAATGTTGCAGATACAAATTAATATCTTCAATTGAACCAATTTGTATAATTTCATTGTATACGATATTAATAATTTCTTTTAAATTATAACCAAATTATTCATGCAAAGAGTATAAAAATAATTTATGTCTGTTATGGCAAACACTAAAATTCCTTCTCTATTATCAACCACCTTCCTCAGAATTACCTGCATTGGCAGATTATTTTGGGTACACATTTCTGTTTGTATATACATGCATTCTCTAGTTTCATCCATCCCACACCCTATCACATATAAGAAAAATGTTGGAGTACAACTTAAAAATGTAAATAAATTTTCTCACTTCTTAAAATACTTCAGATTAGAAGTATACCAACTTATTAATAAGGGATCATTTCTGATTTAGAAAAATAAGCCAAAATGGAGTTAAGTAGAAAGCAAGTGACTGTAGTTCAGTGGTTGTTAAACTTGAAACCACATCAGAATCTGGTTAACAAACTGAAAAAATATAAATCATTGGGGTGCCTTAAAAGAAAATGCTACAGGAGAGAGGCAAGTTGGCATCAGTTTAGGAGGATACACACCGAATAGCTCTCTGGGGATAACCGATTGTGGGCGGGGTCCTGCCCAATGTTATGTGATGTGGGCACACGGAATGAGAACCTTGGGTTAGTTAGCAGTGGGCAGATCAGTGGCGTTGAGGTATCATTGGAGATTCTAGAGTTTTGAGCCTACCTGTGGTGGTAAACACAGATGGCTGAGCCCCAAACACAGGGGCAATGGCTGGTTTGAACCATGAATCCTTCAACTGTGACTCACACTCCCGGTTTGAGGCAGCATACTCCGAGGGAGGGAACACTGTGAGAGAAGGTGTAGATGGGTTTAACTTCTGTGTATTTGCCTGCCTGGACCCCTCATAGCTTTGGGGATCATAAAAGCTGTTTTGAAACAGCACAAGGGTGAGGGTAGAGGGGAAACTGCTAAGGAAACCTGATTTACCCAGCAGCCCGCTGGCACTGAGGCCTGGCCCCAGAGGGGGTGGAGTCAACCAATATTAACAATCTGCCCTGACAAACATCATAACTTTTATCCCCTGAGGAGTCAAGGAAGTG
>JAKSZT010024602.1:0-14789 GCA_026826555.1 Tolypeutes matacus | reverse complement strand
CTCATCTAGCAATGTAATATCTAAGCAGCCAAGCCATGTGACAAATGATCAGCCCCAGCAGACAGCCACAGGAGCAGCCACTGGTGGATACGTTAAATGTATAAGTAATGATGCCAGAGAAGATGAAATGGAAGAGAACCTAGCTCAGGTGGGCAGTATCCTGGGAAATCTAAAAAAAATGGCCCTGGATGTGGGCAATGAGATTGAGCTCAAAATCAACAAATCATATCACAGAAAAGGCTGACACCAACAAAGATAGTATTGTTACTGACAATGCCAGAGCAAAGAAACTCATTGACAGCTAAAGTTAGTGCTGTACTTCTTTATCATTTATTCACGTTTCTAGCTCCTCCTTCAAAGTCACTGCCTTTTCAGAGTTTGAAATTTTGGTCCCACACCCTTGTAATCAGGAGATACTGTAGAGGAAGGGCCAGAACAGCCCCCATATTTCTTTAGTTTCTCTTGAGGGAGGACTGTACTGCTTCCTTCTGGTATTTTCCTTCTAGGTTCAACCTCTTAGATGGTTTTCATATATACATATACTGTTGTTTTTCATCCTCATTTATTTTAGAAGGTTCTCTTGCTTTCAAGATTTGGAAGCATTGCCAAAGGCAGCCAGAAGGAAGCAGTAATTTATGTTTGTTTGTTTGTTTGCTTGTTTTGGGGGGATGGGGGCAGAGCTAAGGGGTTGTTAGCACAGCAAAAACCTGGAGGCCTGTAAGAAAAAGTTGTGTTGTCACAGGGAAGATCTAGTTATGTTTAATTTTTAATTTAAGTTGCAGCTATTGCCAATTTAGGCTGACGTTTGGTTTTGGAGCTTTTATGTGAGATATTTTTGTTGTACATCACAACTTTGGGACCTCTGCTACAAAATGAAGAAAAGAATGAATTTTTTAAAGTGAGCTTAATTTCTGAACTCTTAAGTGATTAACGTATGTACATAGGTTCTGTGATCCCATTTCATATTCACCATTCAGGAACACTTTGTATAAATGAATGGCTTTTTATTTTCATATTAGTAGTAGTATCATGTTTCTATTACAGGTCTACACCCTCATAAATTTGTCATTAGTCTTTGAAGAAAAAATATGTAAGTATATATGTATAACATGAGTTTCTCTCTTGAACTGAGCTTAAAGCTTTTTAGAAAAGTTTTACATAGTATATCAAGTGAATTCAGATTTACCTCAATACCAAGAATTATGTTTAGATAGGAACAAAGAAACTTTTATCTCAGGTAGAAAAATAATTAGATTGCTTTGGGCTTTAGACTTTTCTTTAAAAAGCTAGAATTTATTGTTTAACTAAATGTGATTTGGGAAATTAAAAAAAAATGTGCTATGGCAGGTCATAGAAGGAAAAGATTGATATTGTGCTAGTGACAACAATGCCTGATATTATCAGAAAGTATACATTAAATAAAGGGATGATTGAATAACATATAACTTATTGTTTGCCTCCTATGTTTGAAAATATTTGCTGAAATTGAGTCAAAAATTGAGCCCAGAGAAGACTTACTTCAAACATGTAATTGAGAAATAATACTTTAAAAAAATTTTTGATATTCACAAAAAACATGAGATGAGTGCCATTATCCACACTTTTCAACTGAATAAACTGATGCTTAAAGTCAATTTCTCTAAGCCAATAATAAATAAATAATAAGACAGATTCATTCTAGGTCTGGATAATGTCAAAACCAATCCTTTTCCCACCACACTATTCTGTTTCAATGTGAAGAAAATAATTTGCTCACAGAAAAGTTGCTGAGAATGTTTTAAGAGGTGTCATGAATCTTTGGATGGATTAAGACAAAATGACCCCAAATTTTCATTCATGCTTCCTAAAGGAATTTATGAACCCATAGCACACAGTCATGTCTTTTCTAGTGAGTCCAAAGGGTATTAGTTACTGGGATTGGAGCTTTCCTGGTCCCAGTAAATGTGTGTTGGCTGATACCCACCAAATATCCTCCCTGCTAGAGCAGAAGTGGCCTTCTTTCTGGTCCCCAACACCTCAAATCATAACCAGCAATACGGGGCATGTGGGAACGCCGTCTCAGACACAAAAGAAACTTTCAGCAAATGACCACTTCTAACTTACAGAGAATTAAAGTTCCAGAAGAGCAGGGGAAGAGATCCCACTGTGAAGATTTTCCCAGGAGTGTCAAAAACTGTTGGGATCAGGGTCCATAGACAGAAGTTGCACACCCCACCTTGCTTTGCAGAAGAAAGGCAAGTTTGTGCTGCTTGAAGGGGTCCTGCCACTAGGCAAAAAGCAACTATCAAGCAATTTTTGTGCAGAGTTCCTACCCTGTCAAGGCAACACACATATCATGCTGGACACCTAATTGAGTTGATTTATTTCAATTTAAGCTCATGTACTCCCTGAAATCTTTGTGGATCCCTGGTTAGACTCCCTGTCTTAAGACCTAAGATCTTCTCTGGCCCCTGCAATGGAAACATTGAAACATCTGCACACAATAGGAAAGGAGAAAGGTAAGCCAGGGCTTGGAGATCGCCTCTGAGGCTGTCCTGGACTTCGCTACAAAGCTCTTTCTTGTCCCATCTCCCAGGCTGCCTAGTTTATATTTCTGTCAAATTTCTAAGTTTCATAACATTGATAATCTTCAAATATAATATTGTTATTATAAGGTAAAAATGAAATGATATTTTTGAAGGTAATAAGAATTATATGTTGTTTCCAAAATATAAAGTATGATTATAAATAGATCTCGAAGTAGATGCATTGCTACAAAATACTTATTGCTCAGAATTAGTTCCCTGAAATCCTTTCACTATAGTTCAACATATACTTTTATCTGTCTGTATCTTTTCAATGAAAATGGACATACAATTTGGGATCACTCCTGTCTGACACTAATTAAATTATTTTCTTAGGTTTCTGGTGAGGAAGGACTCTCCTCATTGAGCTTGCAACAGACCTTTTATGACCTGTACAATATGATAAAGAGTTTGAACATGATTTTACTAAAGCAAAGTGATCATTTATTGTTCTGCCTCAATTACATGTTAGGATGAAAGAAAGTGGGTTCGGAGAAAAATGTGTAATTGGCTATAGCTAAAAGCAGAGATAGAAACAAACAGGTTACAAATTCATACTAAGATGGACATAGTTTTAGCATCATCTCTTTATCATACACTATGCTATGTTGGTAAAGATAAACAGTTAAAAGGACATGGCTTCTTCCTTCAAGAAGTTCCTAGAATAGTGGAGGAAACAGAGGCATGTACAGATAATTAAAGTACCATGTTGACACTTGCAATGATATTTTCACAAATCTGTGGGTGAACCATGAGGTGGCAATCATGAGAAGAGCCTGAATGTATTAAGGGAGACTTACTGGAAGTGACAATGCCTCAGCAAAATCATAAATGATAGAGGGAGGTGTAAAAGGAACCTAGAACTGGACAGTAGAAAGAATACTAAATGTTCCAAAAAATTCTCTTCTGCTAAATAAAAATTGCAATAAAAAACTTGATTAAGCAAATTATTGATGATCTCATTCTGTCTAAACTGAAAGAATATTGAACATATATCAAGTAACAGCAACTAAAACACAGATATGTAAGCAAAGGTGTTACAGTCCGTTTGCCTCATCAATGCCGGCCACATGCAGCATCAGCCAATGAATAAATGGACCACCATTCTCACCAAAACTCCTATATTTTCTCCCATTTGTCAAGCTCAGCCACATTGCCTCTTTTTCTGCTACTCCAACATGATGGGCTTCATCCCTGAATCTTTGTGCTTGGTACTATGTCTGCTGGTTACAGTTCACCAAGGTGTGCTCATTCTTACTTACTTCTCACAATTTAGGCTTCAACTCCAATGACAACTCATCTTTCCCATCCATGAAAATAAACATATGATCACACCTCTCACTTCTGATTCTGGCAATTCGCTCTCTTTCATGTTGTCCCACATCCCCATCTTCATAGCATTTACCAATACCTGAAATGATCTTATTATTCTTTGCTCATATATCCCTATGAGATCCCCCAACTCTAAATTATAATAAAGGACGGTTTCTGTCTTGTTTCCTGGTAAATCTCTACTTTAAAAGACATTAATTGTTAATCAAAATTTGTTAAATAAATGAAACATTTTAAATATAGGATAGCAATCACTGTCTCTAGATAACAGCTTCACAACAAACCTAGGGAGAAACCAATGTAGAAAATAATAGGTCAGAGGTTCTCTAGAGGGAAAATGTGGAAATGATGGATCAACTGTTAGGTGGAAACTTATAGAGAAGAGCTTTATACTTTTTCAGCAAGAGTTTAGGGAAAAGTAGATAATAAAAAAGGAAAAATAGAAATAATTATTAACTCTATGAAAATCAAATAATTAGGAAAGAAGATAAGTGTGTTCACGGCACATTACTTAGCCAAATTATAATAAGTAATAAAAAAGTAATTTTTAGTTAAACACATATATGTGAAAACATAGAAAAATACTAGAACACAAAATAAAATCTCAAATGTGATTTCTTTAGGGTTGGGTTTGTTCATTTTGTGATATCTATTTCTGCATGTATGAATTATGTATAAATTAATATTGTGTCAAGTAGAAGACGATAGTACATTATGAGGAAACAGGAAACTGAATATACTGCAGTTGTTTATATAAACAAATGTTTAATTCTCTTGTTTTCTAAATGTTTGATATAAGATGGCAGAAGGCTCTGCTCCATGTCTCCTCACTCAAGAACCCATGCTGACTTAGCAACCACTATCTTAAATCTTGCTGGTCACCAAGACAACTCGATGGCCTCTCACTGCATTTAAATGATCAACAGAGAAGCAACACAAGTGAATTCTAACCCAACACATTAGCCATAGCAATTTGCCTTCACATAACACCAAGGAAGCCAGAGGTTTAATGCTATTATGGTTTTAAAAGGCAAAGGATTAATATCTGGTAAACAACACAAGTGACTACTACAAACACATAAATTTTGTAATCAAAATTGTGTTTTATAATAATGTTTAGAATTTTTGAAATAAAGTTAAAATTAGATAGAGTTCTCCTTGGTGTATCTTATTTCACATTTCACCATCAAATCAGTCCTGAATTTTAAGGAAAAGATCAAGAAAAGCTCTAGGAACAATCAAAGAGTGAGTTATTTAAGAAAGTATTTTTTCCTGAAAAGCTCATTGGTTAATGCCTCTTTCACATCCTTATTTCTAAGACTATAAATCATAGGGTTCAACATGGGGATAACTGTGGTATAAAGCAAGGCAACCATTTTTCCCTGTTCAACAGATTCTTTTGAGTGGGTTCTGAGATACATGAAGAAAAGGGTTGTATAGAATATGGTGACAGCTGTCAGCTGGGAACCACAGGTAGAGAATGCTTTGTGCCTTCCCTCTGAGGAACTGATTCCAGGATAGTAGGAAAAATATAAAGGTAGGAAATAAGGATGATAAGAAGGAAAAAAGAAAGTTTGCATCCAGCCACAACAAACATTGACAACTCCTTGTTGTAGATGTCAGAACAAGCGAGCCTAATCAGCAGAGGGCCAGCACAGTAGAAGTGGTTCATTTCATTGGGGCCACTACTTAAAACAAATAACGATAATATTATGCCTTCGAGAAAGCTAGGTTATATAGGTGAACACGGTCTCCATCAGCCTGGTGAGTGCTCCACACATATAAAGTACCATGATAAGTGATGTGCAGACCCTCTTGTACATCTTGCTGACATAAAGGAGAGGGCTGCAGATGGCCATGTACTGATCAAAGGCCACCACAGCCAGGATGTAGATCTCGACATGGTCCAAGGCAATAAAAAGGTAACATTGCACCAGACAAGCAGCATAGGAAATGGATTTCTTGTCTGATAAGAAAATCTCTAGCCTCTTTGGAGTCACATTGGAAGAGAAGCACATATCCACAAAGGATAAGTGGCTCAGGAAAAAGTACATGGGTGTGTGGAGCCAGGCATTGACCTGGGTGAGGACAATCATGCCAAGATTCCCTGCCACTGTGACTTTGTAAACTGCCAGGAAGAGCACAAAGAAGAGGATCTGCAATTCCAGGCAATCGGTGATCCCAAGGTGTACAAAATCAGTCACTGTGGTGAAGTTGCTTCTCATAATTTCCTTGGATGGAAATGAGAACTTTGTATTTATTTTGGATTTTGTTATAAATGCAAATTAATAAACGTTACATTTGCGGTAACAATCATCCTACCAAATTCCTTCTTTTTCAACACTATTTTTACTCATTTTCTATTGTATCATTCTTTTTTCTTAATCAGTTTATACCTCATCCACTTACCCCTTTCTTCTCTTGTTCTGCATCTGCCTATTATTTGAAAAATGTACTTTATGGACATACCTATCACAAAGATAGTCTGCAGGACCGAAAAATTTTCTTGTCCTCCATTATAATGAGAGCAGGGCATGAGTTGACAGCAAGAAAAGAATATTATATAATTTCCCAAATGTGTTGTTTTGAATAATGTTGGCCAAACTATTCCCAACTAGATAACTGTGTGTAATCAAGCTCTGTTACTTTAATGCTTTCATACACCTCCAAACTCATTAGAATAGAGAGGTCGAAGAGGCACTTGGGTGATTTGTTATATTTCTTTTATTTTTATTTTGAAAAATATTTAGAATTTTGCATTTGGTGGTTGCCAAGAATCAAATTTCTCCAGCCGAAAGCACCACAATTATTTTAGAGGGTATGTGCCACTATATGGAGCTAAATGAAGGAAATTTTGTTTTTTGGTCATCCTTTTCTGGTTTCATATGAAATTTGAAAGGAGAGATCCTTCATTCAGAGAGGAGGAGGCAGGAACCAATGCTTGCCACCGATTATATTAAATAAGTGAGTGACCCAAACTGATTGCAGTCGTTGCTTAAAAACCAGAATAATCCTAGAAAGGTACCCTGGTCCTGTGGTTAGCGCTACTCAGCCTCCAGACCTCTCTGGTTTGCTCTCTGCTCTCTGGGCCTCATCTTCTCGCTGCGACTTGATTTATGAGTCGCACTATTCAGGCAGAACCATTCCTTTGTGCTTAGCATAGTCAGAGCTGACTTCTGTTACAGATCATCTGTCTTCACAAAGGACATCCTGTGGAGACTGTTATTTGTATATCCACGTCTGCAACAAAGGTTTAATTTGTGATTTACACAACATGAAGTTGAATCTGGTCTAAATCTGATTAATTATAGTGGTATTACCATGTTTGCTCTTACATGTCAGGCTCCCTTCATTTTTCAGCTTTGCTTATTTGTTTGTTTACTGCTCTCTTTGAGATTGAAATTTATACAGTGAAGTGCACATTTCACACATCCATATATATGCTTTGGCCAATGCATCAACCATGAAACCTACAGTGGGACATTCTGAAATGGTTTTCAGTGAAGCTCCAATAGCTTTACTACAAACCCATTCGTGAGTAGTTAGACATTTCTGAGATGCTGCTCTACTCATTGGGCAAGTTGATTATTCTGAGTTTCAATTTTATCACTAATTTATTTATTTAAAATAATAGCAACACTTCATTGTGTGTGCAACATGTCAAGCTCTGATTAAAATGCTTCAAAAATATTAACTAATTTGACCCTCAAACCAATACTCATGGTATTCTTGACTCTTATAGATAAGGAAAATAACATGTTTTTTTCCAGTTTAGTGCAGAGGTCTATTATGTAATTATGGACAGTCTAGTATACTGGTAAAAACAAGTACTTTGGAGTCAATTTGTTGAGTTCACATTTTTTCTTTAACCTTTCTGATCTGAGTAATTGAAGGCATGTTTTTAAATAGTTCTGAATTTCAATTTCTTCTTGAATTGGAAATAATAAAAGTATTGCTTAAAAGGGTTACTTTGAAAATTGAACAAAATTATGTTTATAATTTGTATAACACTGTGCTTACAGGCAACCCTCAATAAATGTTAGTTATCACTTTGTGTGTGTATGTGTGTGGTGTGAAGGATACTGGAGCATATTATTCAATATATTTTGATTCCTTATCATCTATCCCCGTTTCTCGACAGCTTTCATAAGTAACAGTTTCTCAAATAATAAATGTCTATACTATTCTTGTAATTGACATTATTCTTTTCATCTAGTTATTTGATCATCACAACAATATATCTAATTCTTATAATACATAGAGTTGCAAAAATAAATGGAGTTTCCATAGTAATGAACACTTGCTGAATAAAGAAACCTACCTACCTGTGGAAGAAGAACCTTCCTTACTAGAAATAGCAGTGGCTCCCCAGATGAATATAGCAGGCAGAATTTATATAATTTGTATGTTGATTCCATTTCCCTATGGGATTTCACAAATATGCATAGATGATGTAATTACTCCACAGAAGTTAGAGTAAAATACTAGATAATAAATTTCACTATCTAGGGAAAAACAATTGGCACAAAGATACGGGAACCAAACACTGGGTATTGATTTATTCCTTTATGTTCAGTCTCAAAATTGTTCTTTTATTGGGAGGTCCAAAATCGTAGAATTGGTGTTGATCTTCGACTTTGAGTTTGCATTATGTTAACTGTTCATTTTTAATTAATCTATTTTTCTGATACCTTTTCTTCAATACTATTGTCATAACTTTGTGTCAAAATTCTATTATCATTCAACGTCTCACTGTGTGGACTGGAATATACTGGAATGAAGTCATGCTGTTTGAAGATTAGCTTTATTTTTGTTACATTTTAGGAATCTTCATATAGAAGTCTAATATGCATATAGAAAATATGTTCAAATCTTAAGTACACACCTCCATGAACTTTACATATTGAATATAATTGCTTAGCTAACCTCTTAATCAAGAAGTAGAAAATTAGCAGAACTCCAGAAGCCTTCCTTCTGCTATTTTCAGTCACTACACTACATGGTAACCATATAGTCCCTTGTAACAGTATAGATTGATTGATTTTGCCTGTTTTCTTTTTAGTTTAATATTGTCAGTTTCCTAGAAAACCATGTTGGTGCTGAGCATAAATGTTTGTGAGCTTCATTAATGCTCAATGAATGTAATGATTGTAGCAATAGCGCTTAAATTCCCATTGCTATATAGTATTTTGTTGTTTGACTACACCAAAATTTGCAAATCATTTTCACTGTTGCTGCATATTTAGAATGTTTTCTCATTGGGCCGTTACAAAAAACATACTTTCACACATCTCTTTATGAACATATTTATGCATTTGTTCCACTTAGAAACTGGGTGCAAATTCTGGTTTACATTGTATGTATATGTTCAACTTCAGTTGACACTGACAAATAGAATTTCAAGCTGATCATCTGAATTTACATTCCTATCAGCTTTATAGGACAGGTTCAGTTGTTTCACCTCCTTACTAATACTTAATATATCAGTTTATTAATAATTTTGTCATTCTAGTAGGTGTGTGTAGGGAGAGATACCTTATTATAGTTGTAATTTGCATTTCCCTAATGACAACTGAAGTCAAATATAACCTCAAATGTTTATTTGACTCTTTTAATATTTTAGAAGCACTTGTATATATTTTGCTATTTTACTAAGCTAGCTGTTTCTTTAATTTATTCATTATTATGTTAATATTCTGAATATGAAACTTTCATTAGATGTTCTGTGCAGTTACATTCCTCCAATCTGTATCTCACCTTTTCAGTCACTTATGTTATCTTTTGATAAAGAACTCTTTTTTAATAGAAATAATTCTTTATTTTTAAAGAAGCTTTATATTACATAAATGTTACATCAAAAACATAGGGGATTCCCATATGTCCCATCCCCTCCCTCTCCCACAATTCCCCATAAACAACATCTTTAATTAGTGTGATACATTTGCTACATTTGATGAACAAATATTGAAACATTGCTACTAACCATGGTCTATAGTTTACATGGTGGTTTACACTGCACCACACAATTTTATAAATTTTGTCAAAATGCATGACGGCCTGTATCCGTCATTGCAATATCTTGCAGAACAATTCCAAAAATGACCCATTTTTCACGTATTCTTCCCTCTCCCTCTCCTTAGAACCTCTGGTGACCACTGTCTTTATATCAATATTACAAATTCTTCCATTACTAAAACAATAATAAGCCTACTTTAGTCTACAGTTGCATTCCTCCTTTAGGTTTTTTCATTCCTCAATCCTGAGGATTTTAGGATGGTGATGCCTGCTCTGTTTCTGATTGAAAGGGGACTTATACCCCTTAAGGCTGATGGATGGAACTGTCTTGCTTGCAGTTATAGATACTCTGTTTATGGGGATGGGCGTTGTCTATCATCAGCTTTTTGTTAGTTGTCCTTGGTGAGTTTGATGAATTGGAGAGTAGGTGTTGCTGCAAGTCTTAGGGTTCAACTGGCATATGAAGAGGCAGAAGATCTAAGTATCTGGGAAATGTGCTTAAATGGTATAGAGCTAATTGTAGGTTTAAATAAAAGGGGCAGCAGAACCATATATAGAAAAATTATGAATGAGCCTAACTGATACATTGGGGAGATAGGTTACCATATATTCCAAAGTAAGACCAACCAGTGAGGTACTGGGCTTATCTGCCATGCCTATAAAATGTCCACATGCCTCTAGAGCCCTCAGGAGCTCCCGTGCTTGAGACACTGTTTCCTGTAACAGTCAGCGATGTCCTCCTGAGACTGCATAAGCATAACCTCTGGAATGACCTCCTGACTCACTTTGAAATCTCTTAGCCATAAAAACTCATTTGTATTTAATATGTGCCCACCCCCCTTTTTTTTCCTGATTTTTAAAAAATTAATTTATTTTTTATTGTGGGTAAAAATCAAAATTTTCACAATAGATACCAATATTTGTAAAATGATATATAAATATATATGCATATATGTGCATTTGCTTACAAAAATGTTATATATATATATATAAAGAGGTGCTCTGAATTCCTAGCCTGGAGAGCTCTGCCCCTTTTTATCTAGGTCTTTTTCCACATGCTTCACTAGTTGGAGCTTCGTCATAATCCCTCTGGATTTATCTTTGACATTAGATAATTTGATCTTTCCAGAGTTGATAGTTGTGTATGTTGTTACTAAGTAGTGACAGTTGATTCATTCCTCATGGATATCCTAATTACTCAAAGCGGTTGTTGAAGAAATTCTTTGCATTTCAGTGTCGACCTTTGTCATAAATCACGTGATTATATAAGTATGTGCCTGACTTGTGCCTGAAAAATGTCATTTATTTGTTTGTATTACTGCGGATTTATCGGTTTCAGATTCTCTTAGTTTTTAGTTATTGTTCATCAGGAAATATCTCTATTTGGCTTTCACTTTTGAAGGCCATTATTAGCCACATACACACACACACACACACACATACTCTCCACACATTGGATATGAAATTTGTGACGGGCAGTTGTTTCCTTCAGCACTTTAAAGTTCATGTTGCCTTAAAGACTTCCTTGTTTCCGTTAAGTCAGCGTCATTATTAATTTTGCTCTTTTCTAGGTAATGCGTCTCTTTCTCTGGCTACTTTTGAACTTTTTCTCTTGTCTTTGAATTTCAGCAAAATTACTCACATAACTCAGTGTAGTTTTCTTTGTATTTATCCTAAGTGGAGTTTTAAGAACTTCGAGAATCTATGTGGGTTGATGTCATTTGTCAGTTATAATATTTCATTTGAATTTTCACTTCAAATTTTGCTTTATTCCCACTATTTGTCCATTTTTCTCTGGAAATCTAAACACACTTATGTATGGCATTTTTATTATGTCCCTCATTTCTTTAATGTTAGCTTCAGTATTTCCCATTCATTTTTTTCTCCATGCTTCAGTTTATGCATTTTACAGTGACCAGTCTTTCAGTTCTCTAATCCTATTATCAGCTTTTAAACCTATCTAAATAGTACCTAATTTGTCAGTTTTAGAATTTCCATTTAATTATTTATATAAATTCCAATTCTTTAGCGAAACTCCCTATCTTTTACTGTATTCTGTCTTTTCTTCTACCCTCTAGAATATATTAATCATAAATATTTTAATATCATTGTCAGATAGCTTTAACAACTGAATTATTTTGATCTTGCATCTATTGTCTGATATTTGTAATTTTTTTTTTTTTTTTATCATATTGAGCTGTCTCTTTCCATGCCTAAAATATTCTGATTGAATAATGGATTTATCTTTTTAAAAAATGAAGAAAATCTGAAAGATGCTAGACAGAGCTTTCCTTTTAAGAGGACATTTTCCAGGCCTATTATTTCTAATTTTTTTATTGTTCTATTTTGGAATGATTGAATAATATTTCCAGGTACTATATGAAACTGGAGTTAGAATATTTGGATCATAATTTCCAGCTCTACCCCTTGCTATCTGAGTGCTGTGGGACAATTCTTTTAGTGGCTCTTTTCTTGGTTGCTCCACATGGAAAATTGTGGCAGTTATATTTGTTGTGATCATTAAATGATGTAATATCCATATCCAAATATGAATATTGTTTAGCACATAATCAAAGCTATCTAAAGGTTTTCTATTAAGCTTTTCCCTGAAATTTTAAAAATATGAATCTTATGTTTAGCCTGTCATTAATAATGTTTGCTATTTTAACACCCAAACTAATCTTAAGAAAGTCTAAAATCTGTCAATATTAATACTGTCCTCCAAAACAGTGGAAGGAATTTTTTTAAACTTTAACATCATCTCTTCATTGTTTATTGTCCAGTAAATAAGTCTATCTTTTGAATCCCACAGATTATATTTTATTATTGCCTTAAATAGTCAGAATTTGCATATATTTAGTCATGTTTGCTTTCATTCTTGGAAATATTTTTGTATGCATTCAATTCTAGGTTAATAGTTTCACCTAATTTTCAATAAATATATGTTTATATTAGACTTCATGGTCTCACGGTTTAAATTTTCACCTTTATTTTTTGAACTATTAAATGTACTTATTTTATTAACTGTGTCAAGTAATTCTAATACATGAAATTTAAGATACCTAATATTCCTGTTCCTAATGACAGCTCGTTCTTTCTTATGGTCTTATGTTTCCACCTGTGTTTGTGTGTTTGCTTCTTTATTTACTTGAAAATTTATATAAACCAGGACTTTTTGGAAACATTTTGAGAATTGGATCGTTGAGACTTCATTCTTATATCTTGTACTTTTGTTCTCTTGTGCGAGTCCTGGCCCCAAGTTTGCTTCCAATTTAGTTGCATTTTTAATTTATTTTTGGCTTGCAATATTATAATCCACAAAAACAGTGTAAATCTTAACCCCACCTGGATATGAGCATATGCCTATTACCATGTATTCCAAGATAACATTTTTTAGCTTCTCTATGAGCCACATGACCGAAAACCTAGATATAGTAGTTTGATTTTTTTTCCCAATTCTCTTCTTCCAAAGTGGTTGCAGCCCTTCAGCAACTAACTCTATGGGAGCATCTTGGTTTTAATTCCTGGCCTTGTGTATTCCTCATCACTGGTTTCCCATCTCCAATACAAATAATTATCTTAGAGATTCTAGGCTAATCATAGGTGAACTACTGTCCTCAATATCCACTCACTACAGCTTATTCTATTCTCAATTCATTTTGGCTTCTGTGAACATTACTCATTTTCCTGAAAGCTAATAAATATGTTTAAAAGGTGCTAAAATGTGTGTTATATCCCATATATTAATATCTTGTGTGGACAAATATTTTTAGTATACCTTGTCTGCCAATTTTTTTCCCAATTGAAAAGGTTAGGTTCCTTTCAATGAAAATAAATAATGACAGACCTTTCACCCAAGCTACAATTTAATTATCAGTAGTATAAATGTAATTCAGAATATAATCACTTAATTTAAGTATAATTATTAAAAACACATTTAAAAAATGAACAAATAACATTCAAACTAACAACATTAATATACCATAAAAATTATCCATTCATTCACCTAATCTATAAAGATGGACTATTGTATATGAATCACTGTGCATGTCTCTGGTAATAAGAAGTGGGAAAATGCAGATGTGGGTAGTGCTTTCATGAAGTTTACCAGCCTGGGATGTGACAGACATTAATTATCTAATCAGCCTCATGAACATAATATTGCAACTGTGATGAGTTCCATAAGCTAGTTACACATGGGATTATGAGATCATATAGTAGGGGGATTTAATGCCATCAACATTTTTCTCTGAGGTCTGTGAGATAAAGCAGGATAAGAAAAATATGCTGGTCAGGGAATAGCATGTATCAAGATTCAGAAAAAGAGTAACAGTGGTGCAGGTTAAGGAACTGAAGGAGACCAGGGAGTCTGGGGCACAGATAGCAGTGGCAACACGATGTGAGAGTAGGTTGGAGAGATCCCCAGAGATCAAGCCACACAGGGCCTCATTGGATATTTTAAGAAGTTTTACTTTTATACATGAAATGGATAGTTACTTCTTTTGCTGCAACTAAATTACTCATTTAAAAATGAATCTGTTGGGGAAGCGGCTGTGGCTCAATCAGTAGGGCTCCCGTTTACCATATGGGAGGCCCTGGGTTCGGTTCCCGGGGCCTCCTGGTGAAGGCAAGCCCGGCCGCACAGCATGGTTAGCTGACCCAGCAAGCACAAGCAGCAAGTGGGAGATAAATGAATAAATAAATAAAATCTTAAAAAAAAAAAAAATGAATCTGTTGAAGAGATGTTCTGTCCAGTTGAGTGGACTTGGTAGTCTTGTCAAAAATCAGTTGCCCATAGACTTGAGTGTCTCAGTTTGATTCCGTTAATATGTCTATCTTTATGGCAATATCATGCTGTTTCAGAACAGTCTTTTAAAC
>JAKSZT010024552.1:0-14073 GCA_026826555.1 Tolypeutes matacus | reverse complement strand
AAGCAAGCTTCACTGATGTCTTGATTTTGGACTTCTTCTTGCTGCAAAACTGTGAGTCAATAAATTCCATTTGTTGAGCCCAACTATTGTGTGGCAGTTGTCATAGCAGCTCAGACAAACTAAGACAGTCCACAAAGCCTGAAATACTGACTATACTGACTATTTGGCCCTTTCGAGAAAAAGTTTGCCAACCTCTGATTCTTGTTGCTCAAAGTGCCCAAACCAGCAGTATCAACCTCACCGGGGAGCTTGGTAGAATCTCAGACACCAGCCCAGGTCTCCAGAACTAGCATCAGTACTTAACAAGATCACCATGTGATTCCCATGCACACCACTTTGGGAGGCATAAGTCTAGAGATTCTATTACTCAGAGAAACAAAGTGACTTGTCCAGGGCAGAACCCAGGACTAGGAACAGATCTCCTAATTTTCCACCTAGCCTTACATCTGCTGGGCCATACCTTTTCACCTCTTTACCTCTCCCCAAGCCTCCTGTGCCTCCAACCTCTTCTTGGCCATTTTCCATGTGTAACCAGTAGGTAACCAATGCTTGGTCTGAGTTCACTGCTGTAATTAGTAATGAGAGGAGCTAAAATAATCTGTGGTACTCAGGGTTTTGCATACATGTTCTTATTTCAGACGTGGTACTTAATGCCAGGCGTGGTACTCAGGGTTTTGCATACATGTTCTTATTTCAGCTTCAACACAACTTTCCCAGATAAAGAGAATGGTACAGAGAAATTTAGCATTTGTACAAGGGTAGATAGCACTTAAAGGATGGGCCAGGATTTGACTCAGGAGTCTGGGGGCTTTAGCACTCAACGACCATGAGCTTCTCCTTTCTCTCCCTAGCGTTTGGGTCAGTTTCCTGCCATTACTTCTGTTTAGTGAAAATGCTTGGGAAATCATATGTTTCCTGTCATCCTCTCATCTCCCTCTAATCCAGTATAATTCAAGTGTGGCATGATTGACATTTTGGGCTGGGTAATTCTCCACTGAGTGTTGGCCATCCAGTGTATTGTAGGATGTTTGGCAGCATACTTTGTCTCCACTCATTAGATGCCAATAACACTCATGAGTTGTGATAAACAAAAATGTTTCCAGACATTGTCAACTGTTCCCTGGGTGGGGGGCAAGAATGACCTCTGGTTGAGAATCACTGATTTAGAGTGAGAAAATAAATTCCAACAAACTGGTGCCTTACAAAATCAGGTCTCTTCCGAGATCTCTTTAAGCTCCGCACCAAAAATTCTTGCATAGAAATGTTTCCTGAGGGCAACGTGCCTTCTCTATGCCCACGTAGGACTTTCTAAAATTCCCAGAAACAACCATCGCTCAAAGGTACCTGTGCAAATCAAGACACCCAAAGTTTAAGTCACACTAATGTCATGGTAAATATGGCTCTTATCATACTCTTGTTACAACCTCTCAGACATATTTTTATCTCTCAACACGGTGCTACTAAGATCCATCGTGTTGTTGCACACATCTGTGGTTCATCCATTATCACTGCTATATACTATTCCATGGTATCAGTATACCACAATATGTCCATTCTCCTATCCACGGACATTGGAGTTGTTTCCAACATTTTGCTATTATGAGCGCTGCTGCTATGGGCATTCCTGAATATTTCTCTTGGGTTTATTTGTATATTCAAGGGTAATATTAAAAAATACTAACAACCAGTATGGCTGGATCAAAGAGCAGGAACAGGTTATAGAGGTATTAACCCATTGACTGCTGGAAAGGTCCTGGGACTCCCAGACGGAGGGGCCTGGGGCAATGGTTGTCTACTAACCATTTACTAACTTGTTATTTACTAACTGGTTCAAAAATATTTCAATATTTTAGCAATTGGTATGGATACACTGGTTTGTACACAGCTGTGGATTTCTGGGTCATGGAGTACACCCTTTTCCCACCTGACAAGGTGACACCAAATGTTCCAAGTGGTTGCATCAATTTATACTCCCACCAGTGATATGTAAGATATAAGAGGTCCCCTCAAACAGATCCACTCTGATGCTTGGAGTTGTCAAGATTTTTTAATATTTGCCAATCAAATGGGAGTAAAATGCTTTTGTGGTGTTGATTTCCAGTTCCCTGAGCATTAGTCAGGTTGAGCATCTTTTCCTAAATGTATTAGTGGGTTTTTTTTTTGTTTTTTTTTTAAGATTTATTTTTATTTATTTATTTGTCCCCTACCCCCTCATTGTTTTGCGCTCGTTGTCTGCTGTCTGTGTGTTCTTCTGTGTCTGCTTGTCTTCTCTTTAGGTGGCACCAGGAACTGATCATGGGACCTTTTGGAGTGGGAGAGAGATGCTCAATCTCTTGCATCACCTCAGTTCCCTGGTCTGCTGTGTCTCTTATTGTCTCTCCTCTGTGTCTCTTTTTGTTGTGTCATCTGGCTGTGCCATGTCTCTGCATGGGCCAGCACTCCTGCGTGGGTCAGCACTCTGTGTGGGCCAGCTCCCTGTGTGGGCCAGCATGCCTTTCACCAGGAGGCCCCGGGAATAGAATCCTGGACTTCCTATATGGTAGATGGGAGCCCAATCGCTTGAGCCACATCTGTTTCCCTGTATTAGAGTTTTGTGTTGTATTTTTTTGTGTGAAATTTCTGTTCTTGTTTTTTGAAAATTTTTTTTCTATTGGGTTGTTTCTTTTTTTCTTACTGATATGTAGTTAAATATATATCTATAATGTATATAATGTCACTATATAATAATATAAATAATATAATATGTATATATCTCTGTGTGTATATATTGTCAACAGGGAAATTACAGACTGAGCTGTAAGGCAACAAAGGCATTTATTTGGGGTCTTAGAATTGCAATTTAGGGAGCACAGATCCAGGCAGCAACCCAAACTGTGTCCCATCTTGGGGTTTCCAAGCAAGAGTTTTTAACGAAAAAGATTACATTAGTTGTTTGTAAAGAACTATGATTGGTAGATCTATGAGGCTTTCCAGGTGTCCTTCAAGTTAGACAGTTTACTGATTTATCTTGTACTTATTTCATGGAGTCCAGATGTCCTCAGAAGCATTGTTTTTGGTTGTCCATGACTTGGTGGTTTGTGCCATCTGGCTGAAGCTTACATACTAGTTACTTCCTGAATGGCCTCTGGACTCCATTTCAAATCTCTTAGCCACAGTAACTACATTTTGTTTGGTCTCTTTTCTCAATGTATATGTACTTATATTTAAATCCATTCATATACATTTGATGCTACTCTTTTGCTATGCTGCTAATACCTTCTCCTGGTTTGTGGCTTGCCTTTCACTTTTTAAAATGTGTCTTTAATTTTAATACAGTTGAGTTTACCATGCTTTTCTATCGTGGCAGCACTCTTGCTGATTGTCCCCCTCTAAATCTTGGAGGTTTGCTAACCTTTCTGATCTGGTTCCCTGCTGTCCTTCCCTGAACTGACCCTCCAGGCACGTCAAGTGTCTATCATTAGTTTGGTGACCACTAGGCTTGTTCCATCTTGACTCAGGTCCTTTGTCAAATCCTATCCTTCTGCTCAGACTTTTACTCAATGCCAACGCCACACCCTTCAGGTCTCAGCTCGGGCACAACTTACTATGGGAATAGCCTCTAAACAGCTGTCCACTCCAGGTCAGGGCTCTTGCTATAAGCACTCCTGTACTTTTATTTCTAAGCATTTTTTACAGTCCATAATTATTATTTTTTGAACATTATAATTTAACAGGTTTAATTATTTTAATATTTTTCCAAAAGAACATTTATAATTGATACTCTAATTTGAATTAAATGAATCACTGCTCACTTGTATCTTCTGAAGTGGTTTCCAGACAGGACTTTGCTCAATGATGTAAGCTTTAGCTGTTATCCTTCTGTAGCAGATGCTATCTATGAATGGCTTGGAGATGGCCTTAGCTATGATGCACATAAGACTCATAGCATTTACTATGCTGTGTACTGGAAATATCTGTAAATTACTACCATGGAATCAGAAAGAGAAAATAAAATTGATCTATTTTCCACTGAATCTGAATACTGAAACTTGTGGCTTAGATTTCCTAAGGCAGTTGCAACTTCATAAGTCTTAAGCGATAAGCTAATAATAATTGTGGTTGTCCATTTTATTTTTTTCTTTTCCACCACTTTCAGCCATCTATCTGTCTTTGGATCAACCCAGCTTCTAATGGTTCTGCAATCTGATCATCATGTCCTCGAAACCAGCTCGGTGATCCTGAACTTCCAGCATCCATAATTATGTTTATTTGTGTGATTATTTAACTAGTATCTCTTCCCTACCTAACAACAAGTTTCATTTGGCTTCTCTCTGGACCTCTGGGGCCCAACACAATGTGCAGTACCATCGTCTCAAATAAAATTATCAGTATTTGTTCACTAACATCATCCAACTCACAGTGGATGAATCCAATATTCCAGTTGTCCCAAAATGTCTTTTAAAGAAATTTCCTTCCTCCCCCCTTCTTCCTTTCCTCCATTCCTTTCTTCCTTCTTTCCTGCAAATCCTTGATCTTAACCAGCCCAAACTCAAATAATTTGGACAAAACAACCAATCTGTAAAAACTACAACAACAAATTAACTAAGAAAGAATATTCATTTTGACTAATTAATGCCCTGTGCAATTGGACTGTCTATTAACTCTCCAGATTTCCCACGAATCAGACAAGCAGGTTTATTGTCAGCCAAAGGGGTGCTGATGCAAAATACCAGAAATAGGTTGTTCTTTATAAAGGGTATTTATTTAGGGTAGAAGTCCACAGTTACCAGGCCATAAAGCATGAGTTTCTTCCCTCACCAAAGTCCATTGCCACATGTTAGAGCAAGACAGCTGCTGACATTTGCCAGGGCTCAGGCTTCTTGGGTTCCTCTCTTCCCAGGGCTGCGTTTCTCTCTGGGCTTAGCTCCTCTGGTTCCTCCACAAGGTCAGCTGTAGACTATCAGAAGAATGGCTCGCTTCTCTTCTCCTGGGGCCTTCTCTCCAACATCAAACTCCAACATCAAAACTTCAACTCAAAACCTGCTCTAACATTGTCCTTTGCCGTGCCTTTTATCTTCAATTCCCCACACACCAAGGGGTGGGGCTCAATGTCCTACTGATGTGGCCCAATCAAAGCCCCAATTATAACTTAACCATGCCCAGATGAACAGATCAGTTTACAAGCACAATTCAATATCTATTTTTGGAATTCATAATTACATCAAACTGCCCAACGTCTACAGCAGGTAAACCACCCAGGAGAAATGCAAAAACCTTCTGAGACAGTGAAAGTTCTTATCATGTGACAGCTCCTCAAATGCTTTCTGCTTTGGGATGGTGATTGGTACTTTTATAAAACACCAGTTGCCTGTTCTTTTAACTTGAATGTCCCTCCCATCTCCACTTTCATCTTCCTGGATTCTCGTCCTCTTTTACTCCATTTCCATCCTTTCAGCATCAGCACCTACATGTGACAGAGAAATCCAAGATACTTGGAAAACAAGAAAAAAAGAAAGAGAAAAGATAGATGATTTCTCAGGTTTGGCAGGCACAAACCCTGAAATTACAGCCCATGCTCTGACAAGCAGCTTTGTTGCTCTGACAAATGACTCAGTTGAGTTAGGATTTTTAAGTTATTTGTGTAGAATTGTGTCATTATCACCGTGAAAACAAAAGAGATGCCAGTATGCCCTACTGTTTTCCAGAATAAAGTGCTGCCTTAGTGAACCTTAGAAAACTGGGACTGTTGGAACCTTGGCAGTCCTCCGGCTCAACTTCTTTAGTTTTCTAATGAAAGCTCTGAGGATCAGAAAGGTCTGAGGCCTTGACTAAGGTCACACAGCCAAATGTGACCAGAAATGGGGCTACAGCCAAGTGCTTTACCCTTCACATACTGACACTCTTGTCTAACTCTGTCCACTTGTCTCAGCAGAAAAGCAAAGTAGCGTAAGATGCTGTCTTAGTTTCCAGGATGCTACCACAAAAACCACACCATAGGCTGCCTTAAACCATGAGAATTTATTGGCTTACAGTTTCAGAGGCCAGAAGTCTAAATCAAGGGGTTGGCTAGAAGACTTTCTTCCTCCCAGCGGATGGTAATGTTCTGGCTGGCTGGCTCTCGAGTTCCTTGGCTGCCCTTCACATGTTGATGTCCTCTCCTTTCTCTTCTGGGTTCCCACTGACTTTTGGCTTCCTGCTTCTCCTCATGGCTTTCTCTATCTGTGTGTCTGAATTTCTTCTGCTGATAAAGGACCCCAGTAATCCAGAGTAAGACCCAACCTCATTCAGTTGGGCCACACATTAAATAAAAATAGCATCTTCAAGAGGTCCTAGATACAATGAGTTCACACCCATAGTGATGCCAGTTAAGGCCAAAAACATGTCTAAATTTGGAGTACATAACTCAAGCCAGTACAGATGGCTGCAATCCAGTAAGAAAGACCAGGCATATGTCCGCAAAATTAAATAGTAACTGAGCCTACTGTAGGTCCTGGATACTGTGGTTGTCTCCCCAGAGCCATCCTTCAAAGCCCCAGCACTCATCCCGCAGACCCTGGGACCACATGCTGACGGTTCATAGCTCTTCTGACACTGGGAATGACACTTGGCTGTGGGGTCATTGCCCCTTCCAGGGGATGCCATGGCCAATGACTAGCTGATGTGGGAATACAAAGATCTACACCCCTGCCCCACCTTGCCTCAATTTGGGACAACCCTGAAGGGCCATTGCAGATCCAAATCTCCTCTACGATGCATCTGTGTTGGCCTCAGCTGCAACCGCATTTCAAGTCAGCTCACCTGAGCTCCTATCCAGGCAAAAGTCTTCCTTCTAAAAAGGTTGTGTGTTAATCTTTGGAAATGAATAGAAAAGGTGAAAGCACATCATGGTGTCTATAACCAGCAGTGCTATTACATGGGTATGACAGTGGTTTAAAGGGAAAGTCTAAGGTCATGTAGATTACTAAAAGGAAAGCTGAAAAATGTAACATGGGACTGTATAGCGCAGTAAAACCACGTGTGAAATATGGGTATGGGTGATATTGCATATATAAGACTGTTTTTCTTTGAAGCTGAACAAATGTTATGTCTGTTAGTGCTATAACATGTTAACATCAGGCCAAAAAAAAACCCATTATACTAAGTGAAAGAAACCAGATACAAAGTACTACATATTGTATGATTCCATTTATATAAAATGTAAATATAAATCAATTTATAAAGATGGAAAAAAAAACACACCAACTGCTTATCATAAAACAGTGAGAACAGGATGCCTAATTAAAACCAAATTTCTTCCTCCTTTTCCTGGCCCCCAGATTTTCAGGTGTCTGCTAGAAATATTCTATATATACAAAGGGCTATGTGTACATATTCTTATATATGGGTCCATCTAGCCACACTCAAAAAATATAAATGATAGGCTATACAATCAAGCATGCTGAAAGTGGAATTGCTAGGTGTAAAGGTATGTGCATTTTAAAATTTTGTTACAGTTTGGCAAATTGTCTGTCAAAGAAATTATACTAATTTATACTTCCACCTTCCCAAAATGCCTATTTCCCCTATGTAATAGTCACCAGACGAATGAGGGCCATTTCCATGGAAAGTGCAAACATTCATTCCATTTGCTATTAAATGATGATCCAGGTTGCCTCCACTTTAACAGCAGAAAGGAAACCTGCAAGTGGAAGTCCCAGTCCTCCCTTCTTTGAAAAGCCCAGACCTTCCTGTCAAAATGAGAATCTTAGCCCTCTCTGGAGGAGCAGAGTTTCTGTACAGACAAATAAGTAAGTCCCCATGGAAACCCTAGCCCTGCTGACCCTAGAGGAAAATGCCATTACTTACAGTGCTGAAGCCAGCTTCGTGTAGAATCACTCTATAATGAAAGGTTTTATCGGTGTAATTGTTGCCCTTGGGGTTTAGACTCATATTTTTTTTTTCCACTTAATCTCCCAGGATTTCTCAAGCGTTCCTCTTTTGAATGGGCTCTACAATGGAGATACGATTACCGTGACATAAAAGGACCTCATTGCACTCTCTGGTGCACACGGCTGACATGGTCACTCCCCCAAACCAAAAAGTTCTGGTTGAATACTGATCTCAAATTCTCAGGAGAGTCAAGTGGTGCCTGCTCATTCAACACCTGATTGATTATGTGGCCACCACACAAAATTGTCTTGGAAGGAATTGATTTACAGTCCCAGTCTCATCTGGCCTTGCTCAACGACAAGGTGCCTGATGAAATGTCGGAAACGTATTTAATCAAAAGTATTGAAAAAGCTCTAACACGTCAACTCTTCATAAATATTAGAAAAACCTCTAGGTAACGGAATGATTTTAGACATAGGCATTTAGTCCACAGAGATCTTTAACATACTCATATTTTATTTATTAAGTCAGAGATATTTGACATTCTCGTGGATTTTTTTTTTTTTTTTAAGAAAAAAAAAATTCACGTCCTCTGACTTAGCCTGTGTTATAATAAATATCCTTAGTAGTTTATCCTGGGATTTCCTAATGTCATGTGCTTATTTCTGAAATTTATGTGCAGTCACATCTTTCAGAAGATTGAGTAATTCTCTGATGAATCTGGTCAAGATTGACAGTCATCTGGGATGGGAGAGGTGATGTCATGTAGTTCATGGGGTTAGGATTTGGGGACCTGGGCTCAAATGCCATTAGCCTCATGACCTTTATGAGTTACATGACCTTAGTTTCCTAATCCTTCTGGATCTCCCAGACCAATAGACTTCTGAGAGATCATCTATTGTTGCCTAATGATGTAGTGGCTTAAAAATAGCAATCATTTATTATTTTAAAAAAATTTAACAATCATTTATAACCTCTTGTGCTTATAGGAATTCGGGAGTAGCTGGGTTGGGTGGTTCTGGCTTGAATTCTCTCATGAGATTGCAGTCAGATGGTGTCTGGAGCTGGAATCACTGCAGAGGCCTCTTTGTGCATACATTTAGTGCCTGGGCTGGAAAGACTCCAATAGCTGATGGCTGGAAAAGCTGGGCACTTCGGGCCTCTCTTTTTCTATGTGGTTTTGGTGTAGGCCCTCAAATGAACATTATGTGGTGCCTTGTCATCTGGTAAAATCAGGTGGACCTCTAATGGCCTAACTACAAGTTCCCCTCCCCAATCTCCTCCCATGGATAAGGTTCCCCAGCAAAACAACTCTCCTTATTATAGGGATCAGGGATGGTTCCTGCTTAAACCCGAGTAGTAGGTTTCAGTTTCCCACTACTCCACGGAACTATATTCAACTGAATCAATGCTGTCCTCCCTTGGGAACTTGGGGTCACAACTCCCTTTTGTTACTACAAAGCCTGCCTCCCATAGCCCCTGGTTGTCTATGCTGTTCCAGAGTGCAGCTCCCATGTGTCTGGCACGGTGCCGTGGTACACACGGGCTATGGATATTTGTGACCAATAAACTGCTATTGATCTCATCTGTCTAGTATCATGTGTTCAGCCATCCCCGAAACTCTAGGACAGGAACCCTTCCTTACCAATAGGGTGATGAGAAGGCAATTGGCAATTGACAGTGGTCTCTCCAAGTGGTCTCATCAGCATGGTGGCTTCAGGGTAGCTGGACCTTTCCTATAGGGGCTCAGGACTCCAATGTGTATGTCTGGAGAGAGAGACAGCCAGGTGGAAGGTGCATTCTTTCTAATGAACTAGCCTTGGAGGTCATGCAGCATCACTTCTGCACCATTTGATTCTTTACAATTGAGCCACTAGAGTGACTTATATTTAAGGAAAAAATAGACTCCACTTTTCAATAGAAGGAGTATCAGGAAATTTGTGGACATAATGTAAGAGTTAGCTTTGCATCTCTAGATATGCTAAAAATTATCTGGACTGTGGTGAAGAGTGGGAACTAGGAGAGACTCAATGCATTCCTACATACCCAAGAATGGGGAGAATGTGACATGCAGATCTGGGGGATGTAGAAGAGTCTCTGACATCCCAGAGGCCTGAAGAAAGCAATGCGGTGTAGACTGTGCAGCCTAAATGCAGGTGGGTTGACAAAAGGCTCAGGGGAGTCTGCTGTGAGGTGTGACCAGGCTCAGAAGCAGGCAGGACAGGACATTGAGGTAGATGCCAGCAAGGACAGAGGACAGCTGTGGACCAGACACCTCGCTAACACACTGGCTGAGATGTCATGTGTCTTAGTTTGCCAGGGCTGCTATAACAAACACCACAGACAGGATGGCTTAGACAACAGGAATTTACTGTCTCACAGTCTCAGAGCCTAGAAGCCCAAAATTGAGATTTCGGCAGGAAATCCCTAAGCTTGTAGTATTGTTGCGGCTGTCACAAGTGCCAAAATGGCACTCAGCGAAAGCGGAGGAACCAGGCTTTATATGCACGCAGGCCCAGAGGAAAGTTCGGTTTTCTAAATTCTGGGCCCTCAGCCCCAGTTCTCTGGAGTTTTTATTGGGGTCTGCAGGCTCCCATTCATTGGCTAGCGAGTTGGCAGGTGGAATTTTTCCATTACCTTCAGCAACTAAGCAAGCATGTTACAGAAGCAAACTGCAGGTTACGAAATCAAGCAGGCAGGGTTACAGAGCCAGAAGTGCAGGTTTCAGTTCTAAGGCGGGAGATTCTTGTCAGAAAAGGGGGAGGGGGAGGGCTGCAATGACTTTTCCTTATCATTTCCCCCCTTTGATGCCCTTATAATTCTTGAGAATACTGTGTATTCTAGGGTTGCGAGATGATATATTGCATATGTGTCTATTGGGTCTCTTTGTTTTGTGGTATTATTCAAGTCCTCTATTTCTTTATTTTCTTCTGTCTAGATATTTTACCCATTATTGAAAGTGGTATATTATCATCTCCTGCAGTCACTGTAGAATATCTCTTTCTCCCTTCACATCTGTCACTATTTGCTTCATATATTTTTGGTCCTGTGGTGAGATGCCCATATTAGTCAGCCAAAAGGGTGCTGATGCAAAGTACAAGAACACTGTTGGCATTTTTTAAAAAAACAATTTATTGAAGTATGTCCTTCATACATGCATAGAAAAGCTATAAGTGTTCAGTAAACAGGGCTCCCACACATCACCCCCTCAAGCACCCTGCATTGTTGTGAAACATGGCAGTGCATCCGCGGAAAGGGCCTGAAGGCTCATCTGCTCGTGGGTCCTGGCGGCGCACCCTCGCACAGGGCACGTTTGCTCCACACCTGAGTCGACTGGCTGCGCACCTGTCAATGGAGCCTGATGGCTCTCACACTCTCTGGTCATCGCGGCGCACAAGCAGACGTGGCCTGGCGGCTCATACTCTCACAGGGCAGGGCTGCGCACCTATGCATGAGGCCTGACAGTGCACGCACAAAGGGTCCTGACGGCTCACCCACTCGCGGGACCTGGCGGCACAACTGTGCATGGGGCTTGGTGGCTCACACGCACCCATGTCCTTGCCGATCACATGCTTACGGGGCCTGACTGCGCACCCATGGACGTGGCCTGGCATCGCGCCCACTCTAGGGGCCTTGCGACGCATCCGCTTGCTAGGCCTCACGGCACACCCATGGTTGGAGCCTGACTTCTCACCTGCTAGCGGGGCCAGGCGGTGCACCCGCTCATGGGGCCTTGCGGATCATCTGCTCGCGTGGCCTGGCGGCGCATCCATGAACAAGACCTGACTGCTCACCCGCTCATGGGCCCTGGTGGTGCCCAAGTGCATGGGGACGGACAGTTCACCCGATTGTAGGTCCTGGAATGCACCCTAGAACAGGGCCTGGCAGCTCACACACTCACTTGGCCAGGCGGAACAACTGCAAAAGAGGCCTGATGAATCACCCACTCGTGTGGCATGGCCAGGCAACTGTGCGTGGGGCATAACGACACACCTGCTGACGAGGCGTGACGGCACACCCGCTCACAGGGCATGACGATGCACTCGTGGATGTGGCCTAACGGCTCACCCGCTCGTGAGGCCTGGCAGCTAACGTGCTCGCGAGGTCTTGCAGCAACACAGGAACGGGGCCTGGCGGGTCACCTGATCACACGCCTGGCTGCACACCCTTCACAGGGCCTGACGGTGTAACTGCTGGCAGGGCGTGTAAGTGAACTCATGGTTGGGGCCTGATGGCTCACCTGCTAGCAGGGCTTGGTTGCATACCCGTGCACGAGGATTGACAGTGCACCCGCGGACGGAGCCTGGCAGCTCACAAGCTTGCGGGGCCTAGCAGCGCACCCATGCACAGGGCTGGACAGTGCAACTGCGGACAGGACCTGACGGCTCAATCTCCCATGGGGTTGACGATGCACTCATGGACAGGGCCTGAAGGCTCACCCGCTCGTAGGGCCTGGCAGCTGAGCTGCACACAGCTCATGACGGCTCACCCGCTCACGGGGCCTGGTGGTTCAACCGTGCACAGAGCTGGGCGGCTCACCAGCTCGTGGGCCTGACATCACACTTGTGGACGGCACCTGATGACTCACCTACTCACAATGTATGATGCAGCATTCGTGCACGGGGCCTTAGGACTCACCTGCTTGCAGGGCATGGCAGCGCACACTCTCACGGGTCCTGAAGGCGCATCTGTGGACGAAGCCTGATGGCTCACTCACTCACGGGGCCTGTTGACGCTGCCATGGACGGCGCCAGGCAGTGTACCTGCAATCAGGGCCTGACGGTGAATTCGCGGACAGGACCTGGAAACTAACAGGCTCGTGGGGCCAAGCGGTTTAGCGACTCATGGGGCCTGGTGGCGCGTTCAGAAACAGATCTGAGAGGTCACCTGCGCACTGGGCTGATGGCTCACAGGCTCTTGGTGCCTGGCGGTAAACACATGCACGGTAACGGGCGCTCACAGGCTCGTGGAGTCTTGCTGATCACCTGCTTTAGGGGCCTGACTGTGCACCCATGGATGGGGACTGGCGGCCCACCCGAGCACGTGGCCTGGTGGCTCACACGCTTGTGTGGACTGGTTGCGAATCTGTGAAATGGGCCTGACGGCTCACCTGCTTGCCAGGCCTGGCGGCACATCCTCTCCATAGGCCTGACAGCGCTCCTGTGGATGGAGCCTGGCTGCGCAACCTGTGCACAGTGCCTAACGCCACACCCATGGACGGGACCTGACAGCCCACAAGGAAACAGGGCATGCGGTGAATTCGCAGACAGGGCCTGGCAACTAATGCTCGTGGGGCCGAGCGGCTCACCCCCTTGCAGGGCCTTGAGGTGCTCCCGCGCACGGGACTGGACTGTTATCCCGATTGCGGGGACTGGCGGCGCGCCCAAGTTAGGGCCTGGCGCCTCTCCTGCTCAAGGGGCTTGACGGTGCACCTGCACTCAGGGCCGGACAGTTCACCCGCTCACGGTGCCTGGCGGCTCACCCACTCGCAGGACTTTGCAGTGGACCGGCGCAGGGATTCTTATGTCAGAGAAATGGACGGGGCCTGACGGCTCACTTACTTACAAGAACTGATGGTGCATCCGACTCCCGGTCTGGCGGCTCACATGCAGGCAGGGCCTCCTGGAGAACCAGCACATGCAGCCTGATGTGGCACCTGTGGCGTGGCCTGACAGCTCACCTGCTCGCGGTGTTTGGCGGCGCACATGCACATAGGACCTGATAGTGAATCCACGGATTGGGCCTGACGGCTCACCCACTCGCAGGACCTGGCAATATACCCGTGCATGGTCTGGGCGGCTCACACATTGATGGGTCCTGGTGGCCCTCCAGTGCATGGGACCTAATGGCACACCTGCACACGGGCCTACGGGCTCACCTACTCGCAGGACCTAGAGCCTCCCCTGTGCACGGGGCCTGGCGGCTCACTAGCTCGGGGTCCTGGCGGCACACCTGTGCACAGGGCTTGGTGGCTCACATGCTCTTGGGGCCTGACTATGCACCCAAGGACATGGCCTGACAGCTCACACGCTCACGGGGCCTGGCGGCGCACTCAAAAACATGCCTGGTCGATCACCCACACACGGGGCCTGATGGCTCACACGTTCACGCTGCCTGGTGGTGCACCCGTGCACCAGGCCTGGTGGCTCACCCTCTCAAGGGCCTAGCGGGACACTGGCGCAGGGGGCCTGACATCACACCCATGGACGGGGCCTAATGGCTCAC
>JAKSZT010024548.1:0-13141 GCA_026826555.1 Tolypeutes matacus | reverse complement strand
TCAATTACGGCGCCAACTAGGTGGCAATACCTTGCAGGGCTGGGGCAGTGTTCTCCAGGATGCTGTGTATGCTCTGAATCAGCGTCCTTTCTATGGTGCTGTTTCTCCCATAGCCAGGATTCATGGGGCCAGGAATCAAGGGGTGGAAATGGGAGTGGCACCACTCACTATTACCCCTAGTGACCCACTAGGAAGATTTTTGCTTCCTGTCCCTGAAACCTTAAGCTCTGCTGGTCTACAGGTTTTAGTCCCAAGAGGAGGAGTGCTGCCACCTGGGAACATAACAGTGATTCCATTGAACTGGAAGTTAAGACTGCCACCTGGCCACTTTGGGCTCCTCTTACCTGTGAATCAACAGGCAAAGAAGGGAATTACTGTACTGGCTGGGGTGATTGATCCTGACTATCAAGGGGAAATAGGACTACATCTACATAATGGGGGTAAAGAAGAGTTTGCCTGGAATGCAGGGGATCCTTTAAGGTGTCTCCTAGTCCTGCCATGCCCTGTGATTAAAGTCAATGGAAAATTGCAACAAACCAATTCAAGCAGGACTAACAATGGCCCAGAATCTTCGGGAATGAAAGTTTGGGTCACCCCACCAGGCAAAGAACCACGGCCAGCTGAAGTGCTTGCTGAAGGTAACGGGAACATGGAATGGGTAGTGGAAGAAGGTAGTGATAAATATGAACTTCGACCACGTGACCAGTTACAGAAACGAGGACTGTAATGGTCATGAATCCTTCTTCCATGTTTCGTTATGAGTATGATTGTATATGTACACAAAATGAATTTGTTTGTTTTCTTCCCTGATCTTTTCCCTATCATGAAAAGTTGTATTAATCCCACATCATAATATTTACGGATGTCGAGTTTAAGAGTGACTACCACCCAAGGACTTGCACCCTGTTCTGTAAGGAATTAATGCGTTTCCGGTTGTACGCAGGGGAGTTGAACATTGTTAGACGGAAATATATATGTATGCTTGTCTGTTATTGTTTTTACTTAGAGATTAAGTATGGTTTAGAGTAATGTGTATGATTGCCGAGTTGACAAGGGGTGGACTGTGATGGTTAGGCTAATGTGTCTCTTGGCCAAGTAGTTGTGTCCAGGTGTTTGTTCCAGCAAGCACTGGGCAAATTGTAATACAAGAACATTTATGGACTTCAATCACCAGTGAGTTTACTGCGTGGATGGCTGATTACATCTGCATCATGCAGGGAGATTACATTATCAATGGGTGGTGCTTTTATCCAATTAGTTAAATGACTTAAAAGTGGAAGTGATTTCAACATTCAGAGAGAATTTCCCAGCTCATCGTTGGACAGGCAACTTCTCCCAGAGACTCATCAACAACCTTTTATCGGGCTTTCATCGGAATCCCTGGTTTGCAGCTTGCCTGAGGAACCTGGACTTGTGCGTCCCCACGGTCGCGTGAGAGACTCTTTTAGAGTTCCATATTATTCACAGATATCTCCTGCTGATTCTGTTTCCCGAGAGAACCCTGACTAATACACCATCTTTTCCTGGACTTTTCATTTTGGAAAGTTGTTTGATGACTGTTTCAATCTCTTTACTTGTTATTGGTTTGTTGAGGTCTTTTATTTATTCTAGGGTCAGGGTAGGTTGTTTGTACATTCCTAGGAATTCTTCCATATCATCTACATTGTCTAGTTTTTTGGCATAAAGTTATTCATAGTATCCTTTTATGATATCTTTTATTTCTAGTAGTGTCCTCATTTTCATTTTTTATTTCATTTATTTCTTTGGCAGTCTAGGTAAGGTTTTGTCAGTTTTGTTAATCTCGAAGAATCAACTTTTGGTTTTCTTAATTCTTTCTATTGTTTTGTTGTTGTTGTTCTCAATTTCATTTATTTCTGTTGTGATCTTTGTTATTTCATTCCTTCTACTTGTATTGGGATTAATTTGCTGTTCGTTTTTTAGTTCTTCTAGCTCTGTAGTTAGGTCATTGATTTTAGCTCTTCCTTCTTTTTTAATGTAAGCATTGAAGGTTATAAATTTCCCTCTCAGCACTGCCTTCACTGCATCTTATAGGTTCTGGAGCTTCTTACTTTACCACCATCTTGTCCTTTTTCTCTGATTTTCCTTTTTAAAAACATTTTCCCACCTGGCTTTGCCTCAAGTGTGGACCCCAGTCACAGCATGGGCTCTAAAGCTCCAATAAAAACTCCATCTTTCTGGCCAGAGGAAACAGAAAAAAATGGCTCTAGTGAGGGGGAGGGTCATGGAACAATTCTGGAAAGGAAAGAGTGGAGAAGTGGATAATTTGTGTGTAAATCTTCACAAATAAGACTTATCCTTGACTAGCACGTTAATGGAACAGGTACAAATTAGCAGTGTAAAGGCTTTGAAAACTGACTTGATATTTAAACCATGGCCCAAGTCTCAGACTAATGCCAGGGTCATATATGAAGGTCAGACCCAAAGTAGACTAGCAAAACTTTGAAAACCAAATTAAGATTGAGACTACCACCCATAGAAAGAGAGACAGAATTTGCAGTATTAACCTAACCAGATTTATTTCATAGTAAAACAAAACACAACAAAGGAAACAAACAACAACAAAAAATCTTCAAAGTAGTATAACAGGACCCAGAGGTTACACAACATAACATTCACAATGTCTACATACAATCCAAAATTACTTGATGGAGAAAGAATAATGAACATATAATTAATTCTCAAGGGACAAGAAAAGCAACAGCTGCTAATGTTATTTTGATCATATAAAGCAGATTGAAATAATCTGCTTTAAAGCAGTAACTATGCTCCATGAGGTAAAGGCAAACACACTTGAAATGTATGGAAAGATACAAGTTCTCAGCAGAGAAATAGAAACTCTAAAGAAAATCCAAATGGAGACTTTATAATTGAAACCGGCACTATCTGAAACAATGCAATATATGGACTCAACAGTAGACTTAAAGATGCCAGGAGAAAGAATCTGTGAACTTAATATAGATCAATAGAAATGATCCAACATGATGAATAGAAAAAAATTTTTTTAAATGAACAGAGCCTCAGGGACATGTGACACAATATCAAAAGACCCTACATTCATGTTTTTGGAAACCCAGAATGAGAAGAGAAATATATTGAAAAAGAAAAATATGTTGGAGCAGAAAAAATATGTGTAGAAATAATTTTCAATATTCCAAAAATTTGGTGAAAAACATAAAGTTACAGATTCAAGAAGCTCAGTGAACCCAAAGCAGGACAAACTCAAAGAAAACCGTGCATAGAAACATCATACCAAACTACTAAAAATCAAAGATAAAGAAAAAAATCTTGAAAATCCTAAAGAAAAATAACACATTACCTATTGTCAAAGAAAAAACTGCACTGGACAGTGTGAAATAGGCAAGGATGACTATTCATGGGGCTGCAAAATATTGCAGGGGAGAGAAAGTAGAACTCAATCCATAAAAACAAAGAACAGCAACCTTTTAAGGGCTGGGAGTGGACTGGAGGAAAAGCACCGGAAGATAGTAAGGAGGGTGGGTGAGCGATTTACTGAAGTTGCAATTAAGACCACTTAGTTTGGAATGTTTTCCTTTATGGTAATTAGGTTACCTGAAGTCTGTAAGGGATGGGAGAGAGGAAAAGTGAGATAAAGGGCTGCTTAGTTAGGAGCCTCTCAGGTGCCTGGGTGGCTGGGATGAGAGAGAGAGGGGAGGGGGAAGTTGGGGTTAGATTGATATTTAGAAAACTCAAGGTATTTAAGTTGTCTTTTTTCTTCCTCCACCCCCTGCAGTCTGAGTTGTTTCTCTCAGCAGTCTCTCAGCTGCAAGATTAGTATCAAGGTAGTCAGAGTGGGGGAGTGAGTGGGTAGGGGCACAAGGAGCAAGGCCAGCATCTTGGTCAAGAGAAAGAACAGTCTTGGTCTCTATAGGAGAACAACAATTTGTATGTCTGTGGATTTCTCATCACAAACCATGAAGGACAGAAGTTAGTGGAACAACAACTTTAAAGTGTTGAAAGAAAAGAGTCCCAGAGTTCTATATCCAGCAAAAAATGGCATTCAGAAATGAATGTGAATTAAAAACATTCTTAGCTGAAGGAAAACCAAAAGAATTTGTTGCCAGCAGATATACTTTGCAAGAAATGCTAAAGGAAACTCTTTAGGCTGAAGGAAAATTATACCAGAGGGAAACTTGGAACTCAAAAATAAAGAAGAGGGGGTGGATATGGCTCAACTGGTTGGGCATCCGTCTCCCATATGGAGGGACCCGGGTTTGATCCCCGGGACCTCCCGGTAAAATAAAAAAAATAAAAAAAAAAAAAAAAAAGATTTAAAAATTGATAGTATAAAAAAATTTCTAAAAAAGTAAAAAAATAAAAAAAAAATAAAGAAGAAGCAATAGAAATGGGAAATTCTAAGATACTTTCCTCCTTCTTTTGTTCTTTAAAACAACCATTGTGTTTGTTTCCTTTTGCTGTTTTAACAAACACAGCTTAAAACAACACAAATTTATTATCCCACAGTTATGTTGGTCATAAGTCTAAAATGAGTTGTCAGGGCTGTGTTTCATTTGGAGGCTTTAAGGGAGAATTTATTTCCTTACCTTTTTCAGCTTCCTTGGCTCATGGCTCCACATCACTCCAACTTCTGCTTCCATTGTAACACCTTCTCTGACTCTTATGTCTCTCTGTGCCTTATAAGGACTCTTGTGATCACATTGGCCCACAAAGATAATCCAGAATAATCTCACCATCTCAAAACCCTTAAGGTAATCACATCTGCAAAGTCCCTTTTGCCATATAAGTTAACATATTCACAGATTCCAAGAAATAGACATCTTTTTAGGAAGGTATTTTTCTTTCTCCCACAATAGTCATCAAGGATCAGGTAATTCTTATATACTTTAAAGTCTTCTAGAGCACAGGAAAAGGTAAAAATCCACCCAATTATTTCTATAAGGCTAACATAAGGTTTATACCCAAAGCAAAGAATAGAACTAAAAAAGTTAACTAGAGGCCAAACATATAAATATACATGCAAAAATTCAAAATAAAATATTAGTAAATTCTATTTAGCAAATTACATGAATGAAAGGATGAGACAACACTTAGCCATGTATTTTTATGCATAATATATCACAAATACTGTATTAGAAGAGTTGACAAAAAACTGAAAATTCGGTAATCATGGCAGAAATTGAGAAAGTCATATAATGGTTTTACAAGTACATTTTTTTTTTTTTTTTTAAAGATTTTATTTATTTATTCATTTATCCCCCCCTTGCTGCTTGTGCTCGCTGGGTCAGCTAACCACGCCGTGCGGGCGGGCTTGCCTTCACCAGGAGGCCCCGGGAACCGAACCCGGGGCCTCCCATATGGTAAACGGGAGCCCTACTGATTGAGCCACAGCCGCTTCCCATACAAGTACATTTTAAGTAACAGATAAACTTTTTCAGGGTATGGAGAAAGAATATTTCCAAAATAGTTTTAAGGAGCTACATAATATTGATGCTAAAACCTAATAAAGATAGCCCAAAAAGAAAAATAGACCATTCTCACTTACAAGTATTGATGCAAATATTCTAAAGTATTAGCAAATAGTATTTAGCAACACATGGAAAATAATCCACTATGACCAAATTGAGTTCCTTTTGTTAAGCAAGGATGGTTCAATATAATGAAATCCATTAACATATCTAATATTAATAATTAAAAGAAGGAAAACCATATAAGGGATCACAGGTAGGGTCACAAAACAGGTTTCAATAAATTTAAATGATTGAAGTAGTACAAAGCACTTTGACCAAAATAGATGAGCACTTATTAGTAATAGATTGAAGGCCAACTTCTCACATACGAGGTCTTGGGTTCATCCCCCGGCCCCAGTACCTCAAAAAACAAAAACAAAAACAAAACAAAACAATAGAGAGGAAGGGCAAGATGGTAGCAGAGTAAGGTGCTCCAAGAGTCAGCTCATCCTACAGGGTGTTAGTAATCACCCAGAGCTATCTAAAGTACCTGTTTGCTGTGAATATTCTCACTGTTCTGATTTTGTGATAATTGGGGTAAGCTAAACATTCACTATATTAGAAACCATGCATGTGTCCCCAGACCTGGTTTTTCTCCCTAGGTCTGGTTTTTAGAACGCTGGTGATAAACTAAGCCTGATTTACCATATAACCTTTCTGTACGGGAAAAGACTGTAACTTTGGGTATCTTTGGTCAACCTTAAGAGATATAGCAAGGGAACGGACGTGGCTCTGGTGGTTGGGTGTCCATCTCCCATATAGAGGGACCTGGGTTTTATCCCCAGTACCTCCCAGTAAAAATAAAAAAAAGTATAGAAGGCGCATGGGACACCAGGCCCCGTGTGCAGGTGCGCTGCCAGGCCCCAGGAGTGGGTGAGCCACTGGGTCCTGCGCGCCACACAGCAAGATGATGACATTACAGGAGAGTGACAGGGGAGATCCAAGAAGAGATGCACAGAAAAACCAGGAACTAAGGGTGGCGCAGGCAGTAGGACGCCTCTCTCTCACATCGGAGATTCTGAGGATTGAATCCCACTGAAGACAGGAGGAGAAGGAGAAGAAGAGAGGGCAGGAAACGGGCACAAAGAGTTGCCCAGCGAATGGACACAGAAACAACAAAAACGGGGGGGGGGGGTTAAATGGATAAAAGTAAATAAATAAATAAATAAATGTTTAAAAAATGTATAGGGAAAGAAGATACGGGCTATAGTTAGTAGTAATACTTTGACGATGCTCTTTCATGATTTGTTAACAAATGTTTCACAACAATGCAGGGTGTTTGTGTGTGTGTGGGGGGGTGATGTGTGGGAGCCCTGTATGATGTTATGCATGTTTGTTTTGTAAGTTCACGGTGTTTATTGAACATGTATAGTTTATGTATGTTCGTGTATGGATGATATACTTCAATAAATTAAAAAAAAAAAACAATAACACCTGTTTGGGGGTCCCAGGAGACCACAAGAGTATCCTGCAATACCCTTTAAAGTATGGAAGGAGGAGACTACCCATCTGAAGAGAAGATTCATGAGTAAAGCACTCCACACCACGGAGGCCGGTGCCCGTGGCACAAGTTGCCTTGGGAGCCACTGACTTCAGCTACTGACTAGTAAATTTGGCTGGCTAAAATAAAACAGTAAGAACAGCTAAAGTTTAAACCTGTCCAAGTCGGAAAGAGACAGGTAGCCTCTATTTTTAACTCTGCCTTGGGCATGAGGGGAAGTGAAGCTGACTGAAAATCACAGTGCTGGTAGGGACTGGCCTCTTTCCACCCAGATCAGATTGTAGCTCTAGCTTAAACCCCAGACCCAACTGCAGCAGGTAGTAAGCTGGGGGGACCTGCATCAGCCTCTCCAGGAAACTCCAGGCCATGCCTCGGAGGCCAGGGCCCATCTTCCACTGGTGGCGAAATAGCCTCAGGAGCTATTCCGTGGCTGGACTCTCCATTTCCCATAAATGGGGGAGGAAAAGATGATTGGCCACCAACTTCAGCTACTAATTAGTAAACTCAGCTGGATAAAGTATAATCTTAAGAACAGCTAAAGTTTGAACCTGTCCGAGTTGGAAAGAAGCAGGTTGCCACCATTTCAACTCCACCCCCAGCATGAGGGGAAGCGGGGTGACTAAAAATCACAGTGAAGTTAGGGACTGGCTTCTTTCCACCAAGATGGGATTGCAACCCTAGCCTAGGCTCCAGCCCCAACTCCAGCAGGGAAGAAGCTGGGGAGACTGGCACCAGCCTCTCCAGGTAACTGTGGGTGCTTTAAGCTGGCACAAACGGAATAGTCAGGCACCTGGGACTCCATCCCTGCACCCCAATAAGATAGGAGAGGAGGTGTGTTTCCTCGGCCTTTCCGGGCAACTGCAGGCATTTTAAGTCCACATGAACTGGTTTGTTGAGTACCTTCGATTCCATTTCCACCTCTGCCCACCCATAAGATAGGAGGGGGCTGGTGTTTCTTCAGCTTCTCCAGGTAACTGAAGGTTCTTTTGGCCTACACAGACTAAATAGTTGGACACCTGTAGCTCCATCCCTGACCCCAAGTAGGATAGGAGGGGAGCTGTGTTTCCTCAGCCTTTCTGGGCAATGGCAGGCACTTTCAGCCTGCATGGCCTTAACTCGTGGGTACCTTTGGATCTACCCCCACCACCCAATAGGATAGAAGAGGGCTTGTGTTCCTCAGCCACTCTGGGCAACGGTAAGCACTTTTGGCCTACACAGACTGGATTGTCAGATACCTGTGGATCCACACCCACCCTCTAATAGAATAGGAAGATTCTGGTGTCTCTTCAAACTCTACTGACAATAGCGGGTACTTTCTGCCTACAGGGACTGAACTGTTGGGTGCCTATGGATCAACCCCTCACCCCCTATTAGGATAGTAGAGAACTGGTCTTTCCTAAGACTCTCTGGGCAACAGCAGGCACTTTCAGACTGCACGGACTGGACTGTTGGGCACCCGTGGATCCACCCCACCCCCCAATAGGACAGGAGGGAGCTGGTGTTTCCTCAGCCTATCTGGGCAACAGCAGACACTTTGGGGATACATGGACTGAAATGTTGGGCATTGATGGTTCCATTTCCATGTCCTAAAGGGCAGAAGGGACAGTACTCCCTCAGGCTCTCAGGGCACCTGCAGGTGTAATTGGCCTACATAAATTATATTGTAGTGTACTCCAAAAGGTCCATCCCCACCCCTTGCAGGGAGGAGGGTGCTGGTGCTACATCAGTCTACCGAGGTAACTGTGGTCATTTTGGACCAGCATGGCATAGATTGCTGCCTACACTTGCAGCTCTATCCCCACCCCAAGAAGGGGAGAAAGAGACATGAAACTTCATCAGTCTTTCTGGGCAACTACAGTCTAGACCTGCATGAGTTGGATTATTACACATGGCTGTAGCTCTGTCCCTACTCCTGGCAAAGGAGAAAAATGGGATAAACTTTATCCCTGGGGCAATGTGGGCAGCTTGAACCTCCACAGCTTACAGCACCAACTACCTCCTCCACTCCTGCTACACAACCAACAAGGGAGAAAGGGCAAGGAAGCCCTAAACTAAAGAGAGAAACCACACCCAGAATAAATGCATCTAGTAAGCCAGATGCTACACCAACCAAACATTACAATCCTTACCAAGAAACTGGAAGATATGGCCCAGTTAAAGGAACTAGGTAAGCCTCCAGATGACATAAAGGAGTTGAGACAATTAATGATAGATGTTCAAACAAATCTTATTAATAAATTCAATGAGATGGCTAAAAGATTAAGAATAGTAAGAAGACACTGGGTGAACACAAAGAAGAATTTGAAAGCTTACATAGAAAAATAGCAGATCTTATGGGAATGAAAGGCACAATAAATGAAATAAAAAAATACACTGGAATCATATAATAGCAGATTTGAGGAGGCAGAATAAAGGATTGGTGAGCTTGAAGAAATGGCCTCCAAAAGAGAACATACAGAAGAACAGATGAAGAAAAGAATGGGAAAAATTGAACAAAGTCACAGGGAACTAAAAAACAGCAAGAGATGTGCAAATATACATGTCATGGGTGTCCCAGAAGAAGAGAAGGGAAAAGGGGTAGAAGGAATATTTGAAGAAATAATGGTAGAAAATTGCCCAACCTTAGTGAAGGACATAGATATCCCTGTCCAATAAGCACAACATACTCCCATCCAAATAAATCTGAATAGAACAACTCCAAGACAAATACTCATCAGAATGTCAAATGCCAAAGACAAAGAGAATTCTGAGATCAACAAGAGAAAAGCAATACATAACATATAAGGGATGTCCAATAAGATTAAGGGCTGGTTTTTCATCAGAAACCATGGAGGCACGAAGACAGTGGTATGATATATTTAAGATACAGCAAAAGAAAAACTTCCAGCCAAGAACATTATATCCGGCAAGACTGTCTTTCAAAAATGAGGGTGAGTTTAGAATATTCACAGATAAACAGACACTGAGAGCACTTGTAACTAAGAGACCGCCTTGGCAGGAAATACTAAAGGGTGTGCTACAGTCTGAAAAGAAAAGACAGGAGAGAGAGGCTTGGAAGAGAGTCTAGAAATGAAGACTATATCAGTAAAGTAATTGAAAGTCTCAAAAGAGTGGTGAAAATAAAATATGACAGATAAAACCCATGGTCAAAATGGTTGAAATAAGAACTGCCTTTACAGTAATAACATAGAATGTTAATGGATTAAACTCCCCAATCAAAAGACACAGACTGATGGAATAGATAAGAAAATATGAGCCACCTATATTTAGTCTGCAAGAGATTCACCTTAGACCCAAGGATACCAATAGATTTAAAGTGAAAGGCTGGAAAAATATATTCCACACATGCAGTAACCAAAAAACAAACAAACAAAACAAAACAAAACAAAACAAAAGCTGGAGTAGCTATACTTATATCAGATGAAATAGACTTTAAAAGAAACTAGTAATGTGCAATCTGAGGAGGAAGTCAGGGGAAAAAATCCCATTTACAATAGCGACTAAAAGAATCAAATATTTAGGAATAAACTTAACCAAAGATGTAAAGCACTTGTATTAAGAAAACTACAAAGCATTGTTAAAATAAATTTTAAAAGACCTAAATAACTGGAAGAACATTCCATGCTCAAGGATTGGAAGACTAAATATCATTAAGATGTCAGTTGTACCCAAATTGATATACAGATTCAAAGCTATCCCAATAAAAATCCCACCAGCATTTTAAAAATAAAAATACTATATGATTATCAAATTGTTTGGAAGGGAATGGGGTCTTGACTAGCCAGAAACATCTTAAAAAGGAAAAGTGAAGTTGGAGGACTCTCAATTCCAGACTTTAAATCATATTGCCTAGCTACAGTGGTAAAAACAGCATGGTACTGGCGTAAAGATAGACACAGGGTCAATGGAATCGAGATGATGGTTCAGAAGCAGACCCTCACATCTACCATCAAGTGATTTTTGACAAGCCTGTCAAACCCACCAAACTTGGGCAGAGCATCCACTTGATGGGTGGTGCTGGGAGAACTGGATATCCATAGTCAAAGGAAGGAGGGAGGACCCTTATCTCACACCTTTTACAAAGATGATCTCAAAATAGATTAAAAACCTAAATATAAAAGCAAGAACCATAGAGCTTCTAGAGAAAAATGTAGGAAAACATCGTCAAGACCTGGTGGAGGTGGTGGATTCTTAAAGAAGATAAGAGGGGGACTGAGATGGACAACTGATGCTTAATGCATGTAGAAGTTTTAATTAACTTTACTGTAAAAGTGTGGCAATGTATAGAGTTGATGGTAACACATTATAATGAGTAACAATTGGTTTATAAATGGGAATGTGGTTGGAAAGGGTAGTCTAGGGGTGTAAATGTCAATTGCAAGAAAGCTAGAGAATAACCTAGGGACTGAATAACGCAGTAAACCCAGAGGTGGATGAGAATTTTGGTTGATGGTACAGATATATGAGTGTCCTTTGTGAGCTAGAGCAGATGTACATCACTATTGCAGGGTGGTGGGAATGTGGAGAAACATGGGAAAAACACAACTGGAGTGACCTGTGGACTGTGATTAATAGTAATACTGTAATATTCATGCATCCATGCAAAAGATGTACTGTGTCGATAATGGGGGAGTATAGAAAAAGTGTGCCAAAATTGAACAAGAAGTAACGCTACCAAATTCATTCTATGAAGCCAATATCACCCTTATACCATAGCCAAATAAAGATATTATGAAAAGAGAAAGTATAGACTCATTTCTCTAATGAATGTGGATGAAAAATCCTCAATAAAATACAGCACCTTTCTTGAGAAAAACACTACAAAAGGTAGGGATTGAAGGAAATTTTCTCAACATGATAAAGGCCATATATGAAAAACCCACAGCCAACTTTGTATTCAATGGTGAAAGACTGAAAGCTTTCCCATTGAGATAAGGAGCAAGACAAAGATGCCCACTGTCACCACTGTTCAATATAGTGCTAGACGTTCTAGCTAGAGCAATCAGGCAAGAAAAATAAGTTAACAAGCATCTAAATATGAAAGGAAGAAATGAAATGTTTGCTATTCGCAGATGATATTATCCTATATCTAGAAAATCCTGAAAAACTACAACAAAGCTGCTAGAGCTAATAAGCGATTTCAGTAGTGTGTCACGATACAAGATCAATATGCAAAAATCAGTGGTTTTCCTATATAATCCTATGCACAATCTGAGGAGGAAGTCAGGAAAAAATTCCATTTACAATAGCAACTAAAAGATTCAAATATTTAGGAATAAACTTAACCAAGAATGTAAAATACTTGTATTAGGAAAACTACAATTCATTGTTTTTTTTTTTTTTTTTTTTTATTATTATTTTTTTATTATGGGTAAAAATCAAAATTCTTACAATACATACAAACATTTGCAAAATGATATATAAATATATATGCATATATGTGTATTTGCTTACAAAAATGTTATTTATATATATATATACATATATTTTAAGAGGTGCTTAGATTACCTAAAATATTACACGGAACCCACTGGGATTCCCATGTTGCCCACCTCCCACACCTCCCACCACATCCAACACAAACATCTCCCACAGTGTGGCCCACCAACCTCAATGAACTTACACATCCTGGAGCCTTGCCACCAACCATAGACCACAGTTCACACTGTAGACCACACTCTCTCCCACTCAGTTATGAGTGGTGTGTGCTGATTTAAAATGGCCTACACCCATTGCCACAACAGTACTCAGGACAACCTCCAACTCCCAAAGAAGCCCCTGTATTTCAACTGCTCATCCCCTCCCTACCCAAAAACTGTCAAGTGGCCACTGGCTCCACCTCATTGTTATAATTTCTTGCATTGCAAGAATCACCATATGTGAGCAAGAGAATATCATCAAGTCCACTTTAGTCCATAGTTCTTCCCCCAATCCAGAGGCGACTGGGATGGTGATGTCCACTCCAACTCCAAGTGAGAGAGGGCTTATATCCCATGGATATGGTGGGTGGGATGATCCTGCCTGCAGATGCAGGCCCTCTCCATTCCCTGGGATGGCCATTTCCCATCGTTGTCTCCTCACCAGGTGACTTGGATGAGTCCATTGAGCTGTAGGGTAGGAGTTGCAGCTCCAC
>JAKSZT010024543.1:0-18457 GCA_026826555.1 Tolypeutes matacus | reverse complement strand
AGTTTTCTGAGGAACCGCCAAACTGTCCTCCACAGTGGCTGGACCATACCGCAGTCCCACCAGCAGTGGATGAGGGTTCCTATTCCTCCACATCCTCTCCAACATTCAGTGTCTCCTGTTTTTATAATAGCTGCCATTCTGATGGGTGTAAGATGGTATCTCATTGTATTTTTGATTTGCATTTCCCTGATAGCAAGTGATGTTGAGCATTTTTTCATGTGATTTTTAGCCATTTGTATTTCTTCCTTGTAGAAGTGTCTTTTCAGGTCACTTGCCCATTTTTTATATGGGTTGTTTGTCCTTTTATTTTCGAGGTGAAGGATTTCTTTATATATGCAGGATATTAGGCTCCTATCAGATATATGGTTGCCGAATATTTTTTCCCATTGGGTAGGCTGCCTTTTTATTTTCTTAAAAACATCCTTAGAGGTGCAGAAGGTTTTAATTTTGAGGAGATCCCATTTTTAAATTTTTTCTCTTGCTGCTCGTGCTTTGGCTGTGAAGTTCATGAAACCATTTCCTATTACAAGGTCCTGTAGATGCTTCCCTACATTATCTTCCAAGGTTTTTATGCTTTTGGCTCTTATATTTAGATCTTTGATCCATCTTGAGTTGATTTTTGTATAAGGTGTGAGATGGTATTCTTCTCTTTCTTTTGGATATGTATATCCAGATCTCCAAGCACCACTTGTTAAAGAGGCCACTCTCTCCCAACTGAGTGGGTTTCGTGGCCTTGTCAAATATCAGATCACTGTATATACGAGGTTCTATATCAGAACTCTCAATCTGGTTCCATTGGTCAGTAGGTCTATCCTTGTGCCAATATCATGCAGTTTTGATCACTGTAGCTTTGTAGTATGTTTTAAAGTCAGGTAATGTGATACCTCCAACTTCATTTTTCTTTTACAATATATCTTTGGCAATTCGGGGCCTCTTGCCTCTCCAAATATATTTTGTGGTTAGTTTTTCCAGTTCCTTAAAAAAATATAGTGTTGACTATTATTGGGATTGCATTAAACCTGTAGATTAGTTTGGGTAGGATAGACATCTTGATGATGTTTAGTATTCCCATCCATGAACAGGGAATATATTTCCATTTATTTAAGTCTTCTTTGATTTCCTTTAACAGTGTTGTGTAGTTTTCTGTATATAAGTCCTTTACATCTTTAGTTAAATTTATTCCTATGTATTTGATTCTTTTGTTTACTATTGTAAATAGTATTTTTTTCTTGATTTCCTCCTCAGTTTGCTCATTATTGGTGTGCAGGAAGCTACTGATTTTTGAGCATTGATCTTATAGCCTGCAACATTACTGAACTCCTTTATAAGTTCTAGAAACCTTCTTGTCGATTTCTCAGGGCTTTCTATGTATAGGATCATGTCATCTGCAAATAATGAAATTTTTACTTCTTCTTTTCCAATCTGGATGCCTTTTATGTCCTTTTCTTGTCTCAGTGCTCGTGCAAGTACTTCTAAGACAATGTTAAATAGGATTGGTGATAGGGGGCATCCTTGTCTTGTTCCCGATCTCAGAGGGAAGGCTTTTAGGATATCACCGTTGAAAATGATGTTAGCTTTGGGTTTTTCATATATACCCTTTATCATTTTCAGAAAGTTTCCATCTATTCCTATCTTTTTTAGTGTTTTTATGAGGAAAGAGTGCTGTATTTTGTCGAATGCTTTTTCGGCATCTCTAGGGATCATGTGATTTTTTTCTTTCAGTCTGTTTATGTGGTGTATTACATTGATTGATTTTCTTATATTGAACCATACTTGCATACCTGGGATGAAACCCACTTGGTCATGGTGTATAATCCTTTTGATATGTTGTTGAATGCGATTAGCAAGTATTTTGTTAAGGATTTTAGCATCTACGTTCATTAGAGAAATTGGTCTGTAATTTTCCTTTCTTGTGGTATCTTTATTTGGTATTGGTATTAGGGTAATGTTGGCATCATAGAATGAGTTAGGCTATATTCCTTCTACTTCTACTTTTTGGAAGAGCTTAAGTAGAATTGGTTTTAGCTCTTTCCGGAATGTTTGGTAGAATTCAGCTGTGAAGCCATCTGGTCCTGGACTCTTCCTAGTTGGGAGGTTTTTAATGACTGAGTCTATCTTTACTTGTAATTGGGCTGTTGAGTTCATCTATTTCTTCTTTCATCAATGTCGGCTGTTTGTGGGTTTCTAGAAACTTGTCCATTTCCTCTAAATTGTCATTCTTGTTGGCATATAATTTTTCAAAGTACCCTCTTATGATACTCTTTATTTCTGTGGTGTCAGGAGTGATATCACCTTGCTCATTCCTTATTTTATGTATTTGCATCTGATCTCTCTTTTTCTTTGTTAGTCTGACTAAGGGTTTGTCAATTTTGTTGATATTCTTGAAGAACCAGCTTTTGGTTTTGTTTATTGTTTCAAGTGCTTTCTTATTCTCTATTTCATTTAGTTCTGCTCTAATCTTGGTTATTTCCTGCTTTCTACTTCCTTTAGGTTTAGTTTGTTGTTGTTTTTCCAATTCCTCCAAGTGTGCAGTTAGGTCTTCAATTTTAGCTCTTTCTTCTTTTTTATATATATGAATTTATGACTATGAACTTCCCTCTCAAGACTTCTTTCGCTGCATCCCATAGGTTTTGATATGTTGTGTTGTTGTTTTCATTAGTTTCAAGGTAGTTACTGATTTCTTTTGAAATTTCCTCTTTGACCTACTGTTTGTCTAAGAGTGTGTTGTTTAACTTCCATATCCTTGTGCCTAACTTGTTTCTCTGGCACTTATTGATTTCCAACTTCATTCCATTGTGGTCAGAGAAATTACTTTGTATAATCTCAATCTTTCTGAATTCATTGACTGTTGTTTTGGGGCCTAGCATGTGGTCTATTTTGGAGTATGTTCCATGTGCACTGGAGAAGAATGTAAATCCCGCTGTATTTGGGTGTAGTGTTCTGTATATGTCTATTAAGTCCAAATCTTCTAATGTATTGTTGAGTGCCTTCGTTTCTTTATTGATTCTCTGCCTAGATGTTCTGTCTAATGATGATAGTGGTGTGTTGAAGTCCCCTGCTATAATTGTAGAGGAATTTATTTCTCCTCTTAGTTTTTCCAGAGTTTGCCGCACGTATTTTGAGGCACCTCGATTAGGTGCATAAATGTTGATGATTGTTCTCTCTTCTTGAGAGATTACTCCTTTTACTAATATGTAGTGTCCATCTTTGTCTCTTACAATAGTTTTGCATTTAAAGCCTATTTTGTCTGATATTAGAATAGCTTCTCCTGCTCTTTTCTGGCTATTGTTAGCTTGTAAAATGGTTTTCCAGCCATTCACTTTCAGCCTCCTTGAATCCCTGGGCCGAAGGTGGGTTTCTTGTAGACAGCATATAGATGGATCATATTTTCTTATCCATTCTGCCAATCTGTGTCTTTTGATTGGTGAATTTAATCCATTAACATTCAGTGTTATTACTCGTAATGAATTTCTTACTTCAGTCATTTTTTCTTTGGGTTAATGTATGCAATATGTTGTTTTGTTTCTCTTTTTGAGTTTTCAGTTGTTTTTAAACTCTCCTCCAACTCTCTCTCCTTTGTTTTTCCTTTCAACTTGTAGAGATCCCTTTAGTATTTCTTGAAGTGCTGGTTTCTTCTTCACATACTCTCTTAATTTCTGTTTATCTGTGAATATTTTGAACTCTCCATTATTTTTGAATGCCAGTTTTGCTGGATAGAGAATTCGTGGCTGGAAGTTTTTTTCTTTTAGTGTTTTAACTATGTCATACCACTGTCTTCTTGCCTCCATGGTTTCAGCTGAGAAATCAGCACTTAATCTTATTGTGCTTCCCTTGTATGTGACGGTTCTCTTTTCTCTTGCTGCCTTGTATTTTCTCTTTGTCTTGAGCATTGGACAATTTGACAAGTATATTATCTTGGAGTTGGCCTGTTGGGATTTATACTATTTGGGGTGTGCTGTGCTTCCTGGATCAGCACATCCATCTCTCTCAATAGAGTTGGGAAGTTTTCAGCCATAACTTCCTTCAACACTCCTTCTCTTCCCTTTCCCTTCTCTTCTCCTTCTGGGATGCCCATAATGCGTATGTTTGTGCGTCTTGCATTATCGGTTAATTCCCTGAGACCATACTGGATTTTTTCTATCTTTTTGTCTATCTTTTCTACAATCTCTTTGATTTCAACTGTGTTGTCTTCCATATCACTAATTCTTTCCTGTGCCTGTTCAATTCTGCTGCCATGTGAGTCCAGCGTCTTTTTCGTTTCTTGACTTGTGTCTTTGTTTACCATCATATCCATTACCTTTTTTGGTGTGTTAGCTATTTCTTCAGTATGTTCTCCCAGTGTCTTCTTTATATCCTTATTCTCTTCCTTCAGTTCTTTAAGTTGGTCCATGATATTTGTTTGGATAGCTTTGATTAGTTGTTCGATGTACTGCATTGCTTCCTGGTTTTTATTTTGTGCACTGGACTGGTCCATGTTTTCCAGTTTCTCAGAGTCATTTGTATTTTTCTGTTGCCCTCTGTTCATCATATTATCTTGATGGGTTTGTTCAGTTGATTAGCTTTTCTCTATGCTCTAGAGTTTTATTTAGCTGTTGGTTCTGCATGTGAGTTAAGTTTTCTCTTTGGTAGTTTTTCTTCTTATTTTATTTCCTTGCTTCTTTCTATGTTCCCTTGAAGGCAAAAGGTTAGGGCCAGAGGAATCAAAAGATGTAAGGAATGCTGAAGGATAATAGAAATATTGATAAAAGTTAGAAGAGGGGCAAAATGAGACTTAATGAGATGAATATTTAACTTGTGTAGGCAGTGTAGAGTACTAGGAAAAAATATGGAGTTCCTATAATGGACTGGGAAAACAAATGGAGGAATATATATATAGTGATTTAGAAGGCTAGAATTATGAGAAGGGAGAGAAATAGTAGACAAAGGTCTGAAAGGAAAAAGTTAATACTAATAAAATAAAAAGAAGAAGAAGAAAACAAAATAGACGGGATAGAAATTGACACCCTTAAGTTGTGGGCCTATGAAAAAATGTTGTCTCTAAGAGCCACAACAGAAAACAGAAGGCAGAAAGATGCAGGAAGAATAAGCGATAGTTTGTAATACAGAATCAATATATACAGCGAGTGGGAAATTACTGAATAAGAAGCCCAGCATATAAGCGACCAGCTTGCAGCACCTATTTAAAAAAAAAAATAGAAGGAAAAAGGAAGGGGGGAGGAAAATGGGAATAATAGCAATAGACCAGAAATCAACAGAGATACCAAAAATCCACACAGGCAAGCAGTCAAACAGAGCTAAATGGGGTCAATGATTCCCCTAGGGTCCTCGTGGATCCTTCCTGCCTACTTTTGTTTATTAATGAATTTCCCCACAAGGTTCTATATATGCAGGTCCTGAAGCAGCTTTTAGCTATTAAACTAAATTAAAAAGAATTTATTTTTCATTTGTTGAGGGGACCTCACTTTTTTTTTTTTTTTAGCCAAATGCAGGACCCAAAATAATTCCTCCTCTAGACCAACCCCCTTATGGAAGGGACCCTAGCTGGGCCCGTGGAAATTAATCAAGCACGTCCCACTTTTTGGACTCCCCAGGTTAGCTGAAGCTCTGCTGTTAGTCAGTGAGGAGTGCTAAAGACGGCGGATTCCTCCCCTTCTGGCGCCGAGCTCCAGCGTCACCGGGCTGCTCAGTAAATCAGTTTGAGTGCAGATTCGTGTCTGCTCTCAGCCTAATGGTGCTTCAGGTCGGCTTATCTGCTCCCCAAAGCTATGGGGCGGTGCAGGCAGCCAGATTAATGTCTAAAAATATAAAATACCCTTCCCTGTCTTCCAACCGAACCCTCCCTTTTTTGGGAAGTGTCCCTTCCTCCTGACTCCGCAGCCGCCCGGGTCTTATCCCTGGGTGGCTAGGGAAATCAGCTGCATTTCCCAACCAAAATCCCCCCTCCGGTTCACTGGGTGCTGATTAGCTCGTTTGCTCTGTTCACACAAGGTCCAAGGGGCGCCAGGCAGCCAGATCCCCAGAAAATAAAACATTTTCGCCCCGCCCGTGGCTCAAAATGGCCGTTTTATATATTTTTTCCCTAACCACGGGGCTCAGCCGCCTGTGCCAACCTCCACCGGCAGCCTCAAAACTCATCAATCTCCCCCGTTCGGTCCACGCCACCGATCTGCGCAGATAGATGTCCCAAGCCTCTCACTCCACGCCTGCACAGCACAGACCCCCGGGCAGGACCCCGTCCCCAATCCACCTTGCTCTCCACAACTTTCTTAAATCCTTCCTCAATTGTTTTCCACAATTGTCTCATTCTCCTTTTCTAAATAGCCTCCAGAACAAATACAGAGTATTGGCTCAAGCAGAGGACGGTGGATTTTTACCAGAATGTACTCATAAACCTCATAGGCAGTTTAATCACAGAGTTCCTGAGCCCAGCTTTTTTTTGTGTGATGGCAATCACAGCCCTGTTATAAAGGCCCCAAAGGGAAGTACATGGAAGGGCTAAGGATATTCACAGTAAAGTTTCTTGGTTCTCAGGGTCAGTAAGATGAAATAACAGTGTCACCTCCAGCAGCCAAATCACAGAATCCCAGTCTACTGGATTTCAATGAAGGATGTGTCCTTTGGATGAATTACTATACATTTGTTGGACCTACTGTGTGTCAGACACTGTCATAATTTCTAGAACTGAAAAGGCGAGGTAGAACTCATCTTTACCCTAAGTTACTACAATATATTTGGTGGGGGCAGATTTGTGACTGAGAATACCCCATGGAGCATGATTTGTGCTACAATATAATAATTGCTTGCTCTGAATATATTAAACACAAAAATCTAGTTAGGACACATTCAGTAAGCTTTAACCTAACTATAACAATAACAACAAGTAATCACATGGTCTTATTATGTACCAGACATTCTCTGTCCACAGTGTTCACATATATTAACATATTTCATATCCACTACAACAGTATGAGGTGGAAGAAGTCCTCCCAATTTGCAGATGAGGGAAGTAAGGTATAGAGAGCTCAAGTGAAAAGTCCAAATTCACATGACTGGTAAAGAGTGGAGCTGGGCCCCAAATACAGGAGTGTGACTAGGATCAACTCTCTTAAGCACCATATGTCTCCGACACAGTTGAACCAGGTCAAGTGAGGGGAAAGCAAGTTTTCACGTCAGAGGGAACAGCGTGTTTAAAGACTCAGGAACAAAGGGAACTTAGAGTGGTACTGAGTTGACATTTTGTGAAAATGGTTGGAGAAATAAGTTTCAGCCAGAGTCAAATGAGACATTTGGGAGAAAGCAACAGTCCATCATAATAATCATTCCCTGTAACCCCATTACTTTACTCTCAATAGATGACCACCTCTTTGAGAGCAAGGAGAAGTTTCCATTTATTTTTATTATCAAATCTGTCTACCCACAACCAATCTCTTGCTTCAGCAATTGTCCAATATTTCATGTTGCCATTTTTAAGATAAAACATGGCCCATGGAACTGAACTATGTCACTGATGATGTCACACAAAAGTTACTGTAAGTCTTGACACTTATTAATGTCCCAACAGTTCTTCTATGAGGTTGACAATCTGAAATCTGCTGGTGGGAGAGCAAATTTGGCTATTGATTGATGGATATTCAGGGTTAAATTAGAGTCTGTAACTCAGGAGTGGTTGGGACATCACCTACAACTTGGAGGTGAGATAAAAATTCTTCAGAGGTTGTTCTTCATTTGCATTCACCTAGACAAGGTAAAATAGTGATGTGGGATGAAGAAGTCTTTCTCTAAGTCTTTAGGTAAGGATGGAAGGAAAATAGCCTCTGATTGATGGGAACTGAGTTGCTGCAAGGGGTCTGATTTCTTCTGGGTCATATTTCCCCTGATTTTTCTTGGACCTGATTTCTCCTAGGACAGGAGAAAGAAAATAGAGTTTAAAGTGAAGGTATGAAGCTCACTGAGACTTTCACTTAAAAAATGCTAACTATCAATTAGGAGACAATTAACATAGGAATGGATAAATGAAGTGTAAATGAATGAGCAAACACAAGATTTCTACTTTGTGTCTGAGGGACTTTCCAGAATAGGTATAGACAAGTTACATAATATCAGGACTGTAATTTAACTCTTTTAAAATGATGGAAAAGGAGGAACTAAGAAAGCAACTGGGGCAGACATGCATGGGCCAGGGAAAGAGTGGTTATGGAGATTTGTACTTCATTTTCATGAACTATTCTAATTAGATTGAATTCATCTTCTTTATTAGAGAAGTTGTGAGTTTATAAAGCAGTCATGCATTCCTATACAGCCTTGGTCAATCATATCTTGCATTGTTATGGAACATTTTTAAATAATTGATAAAAGAACATTCAAATACTACTAATAGTCCATAACATATTAGGTGTATTTTTCCATAAACCACCCTATTTTTAATACCTCATATTAGTATTTTACATTTGTTATAATGCATTAAGGAATGTTCTCATATGTGTATTGTTAATCATGGTCCATTACCCAACTCAAGGTTCACTGTGTTATACAGTCCTGTGCCTTGTAAAATTCATCCAAAATGTATACTCAATGACTCTCAGTTTCATCAATAGTTGTACTTTCCTCGCCACAGTCAGCTTCAGAGCATTTTCTACTTCAAAATATACAGATCCCCTACCCCTTTATATGCTCCTACTATTGATGCTTGGTTTTGATATTGTATCTTTGTTGTCATTGATGCAACAATACTACAATATTACTGTTATATATAGTCCATAAACCACATTAGTTGTGTTTTTCCCATGTATCACCATATGAACAACTTGAAATAGTGATGTACATTTGTTCTAGTTCATGGAAGAACATTCTTGTATTTGTGCTATTAGCCACAATCCTAATCTACCACCAAGCTCACTATGTTATACAACCCCCAAAGTCTCCTCTAGGTTTCTATTGACCTCAACATCCCTAGATTACTCCTTTCAGCCATGATCACATTTATAAATCAGTAGTTAATTATACTCCCTATAATGTGTTAACATCAAATTTATTTACAATCAAGCTTATTAAAAATTTTATATACATTAAGCATCAGCTCCACTTACCAATCCATTTCTATCTCCTAGTGACATATACTCTAGATTTTTAATCCATGAGTTTACACATTGTATTTATTTCATAGTAGTGGAACCACACAATATTTGTCTTCTTGTATTTGGCTCATTTCACTCAGCATATTGTCATCAAGGTTCATTAATGTTGTCATATGCATCCTGATTTCATTTCTTCTTTCAGCTGAATAGTATTCTGTTGTATGTATATACCACATATTGTTTGTCCATTTTGCAGTTGATGGATACTTGGGCTAGTTCCATATTTTAACAATTGTGAACAATGCTCCTATGAACATCGATGTGCAAATGTCAGTTGGCATTTTTACTTTCAGTTCTTCTAAGTATATTCCTAGTAATGGGATTTCTAGATCATATGGCAGTTTTGTATTTAGCTTTTTGATGTACCAATAAACTCTCTTCCACAGAGATTGCATCATTATACATCCCCACCAATAGTGAATGAGTGTTCTTACTCCTCCAAGTCCTCTCCAGCACTTGTAGTTTTCGGAATTTTAAATGGCCATTCTATAAGGTGTGAAATGTTATCTCATTGTAGTTTTGATCAGCATTTACTTACTAGCTAGTGATGAACAATTCTTCATGTACTTTTTGGCCATTTGTATTTCCTCTTTGGAAAAATAAACCTATTCAAGTCTTTTCCTATTTTTCAATTGGGTTGCTTATCTTGTTATTAATTAGTTGTATGATCTTTTTATGTACTCTAGAAATCAAATGCTTATCTGACACATGGTTTTCAAATATTTTCTCCCATTGAATAGGCTGCCTTTTCACCTACATTGCAAAATCATTTAAAGAACAAAAGTATTTAATTATGAGGAGGTCCTATCTATCTTATTTTTTTATTTCATTGCTTGTGCTTTGCATATAATGTTTAAGAAAACATCACTTGCCACAAGATTTTTAGAAAAGATTTATTTATTTATTTACTTTTTTATCCATCTTAACACCCCCTTTTTGCTGTTTTGTGTCTATTCATTGGGCAAATCTCTGTGTCAGTTTCCTATCCTCTCCTCTCATCCTTCTCCTCCTGTCTTCACCAGGATTCAATCATGGGAACCTCCAATGTGGGAGAGAGATGTTCTGACACCTGTGCCACCTCAGTTCCTGGTTTTTCAGAGCATTTTGTCTTAACTTTCCCCTGCATCTCTTTCCTGTTATGTCATCATCTTGCTGCAGGGTTCAGTGGGGCCAGGTGGCTTACCCACTCATGAGGCCAGATGGCTCACTTGCTCATGGGGTCTGACAGCTCACCCACTCATGGGGACTGGGAGCTCACCCACTCACAGGGCCTGATAGCACACCCATGCACCTTCTATATTTTTATTTATTTTGCTATGAGGTCCCAGGGATCAAACCCAGGTCCCTCCATATGGGAAATGGATGCCCAACCATTTGAGACTCACCCGACCCCTTGCCCCAAGATTTTGAAAACGTTTCCCTACATTATTTTCTAGGCATTTCATGGTTCTAACTTTTATATTTAGTTCTTTGGTGTATTTTTTTTTAAGATTTAATTTATTTATTCATTTATCCCCCCCTTGCTGCTTGTGCTCGCTGGGTCAGCTAACCACACCATGTGGGTGGGCTTGCCTTCACCAGGAGGCCCCGGGAACCGAACCCGGAGCCTCCCACATGGTAAATGGGAGCCCTACTGATTGAGCCACAGCCGCTTCCCTCTTTGGTGCATTTTGACTAGATTTTTGCTGGGTGAACATGACAACCTTGACAAAAATCACTTGACTGTAGATGTGAGGGTCTATTTCTTAACCCTCAATTCTGTTCCATTGATCTATATGTTGACTATTAAGACAGTACCATGCTGTTTTCACCACTGTACCTAATAATATGAAGTAAGGAACATAAGAGCCCTCCAATTTTGTTCTTATTTTTAAATAAATTTCTGGATATATAGGAAAATTTACCCTTCCAAATAAATTTGATAATTGGTTTCTCCATTTTGCAAAAAAGCTTTTGAAATTTTTGTTAAGATTGCATTGATATAATTTCTTGCATTGCAAGAATCACCATATGTGAGCAAGAGAATACCATCAAGTCCACTCTAGTCCATAGTCCTTCCCCCAATCCAGAGGTGACTGGGATGGTGATGTCCACTCCAACTCCTTATATCCCATGGATATGGTGGGTGGGATGATCCTGCCTGCAGATGCAGGCCCTCTCCATTCCCTGGGATGGCCATTTCCCATCGTTGTCTCCTCACCAGGTGACTTGGATGAGTCCATTGAGCTGTAGGGTAGGAGTTGCAGCTCCACCTAGATTTCATGCACACCTGGCCACTTGACAGTTTTTGGGTAGGGAGGGGATGAGCAGTTGAAATACAGGGGCTTCTTTGGGAGTTGGAGGTTGTCCTGAGTACTGTTGTGGCAATGGATGTAGGCCATTTTAAATCAGCACACACCACTCAGAACTGAGTGAGAGAGAGTGTGGTCTACAGTGTGAACTGTGGTCTATGGTTGGTGGCAAGGCTCCAGGATGTGTAAGTTCATTGAGGTTGGTGGGCCACACTGTGGGAGATGTTTGTGTGGGATGTGGTGGGAGGTGTGGGAGGTGGGCAACATGGGAATCCCAGTGGGTTCCGTGTAATATTTTAGGTAATCTAAGCACCTCTTAAAATATATGTATATATATATATAAATAACATTTTTGTAAGCAAATACACATATATGCATATATATTTATATATCATTTTACAAATGTTTGTATGTATTGTGAGAATTTTGATTTTTACCAATAATAATAATAAAAAAAAAATACATGCGGCAAACTCTGGAAAAACTAAGAGGAGAAATAAATGACTCTACAGTTATAACAGGGGACTTCAATACAACACTATCATCATTAGACAGAACATCTGGACAGAGAATCAATAAAGAAACTAAGGCACTGAACAATACATTAGAAGAACTGGACTTAATAGACATATACAGAATACTACACCCAAATACTGCAGGATTTACATTCTTCTCGAGTGCACATGGAACATACTCCAAAATAGACCACATGCTAGGCCAAAGAACAACACTCAATAAATTCAGAAATATTGAGATTTTACAAAGTAATTCTCTGACCACAATGGAATGAAGTTGGAAATCACTAAGGGCCAGAGAAACAGGTTAGGCACAAGGAAATGAAAGTTAAACAACACACTCTTAGACAAACAGTGGGTCAAATAGGAAATCTCAAAAGAAATCAGTAACTACCTTGAAACTAATGAAAATGACAACACAACATATCAAAACCTATGGAATGCAGCGAAAGCAGTCTTGAAAGGGAAGTTCAGAGCCTTAAATTCATATATTAAAAAAGAAAAAAGAGCTAAAATTGAAGACTTAACTGCACACTTGGAGGAATTGGACAAACAACAACAAACTAAACCTAAAGGAAGTAGAAAGAAGGAAATAACAAAGATTAGAGCAGAACTAAAAGAAATAGAGAATAAGAAAGCACTGGAAACAATAAACAAAACCAAAAGATGGTTCTTCAAGAATATCAATAAAATTGACAAACCCTTAGCCAAACTAACAAAGAAAAAGAGAGAACAGATGCAAATATATAAAGTAAGGAATGAGCAAGGTGATATCAGTACTGACCCCACAGAAATAAAGAGTATCATAAGAGGATATTTTGTAAAATTATATGGCAACAAGAATGACAATTTAGAGGAAATGGACAAGTTTCTAGAAACCCACAAACAGCCGACATTGATGAAAGAAGAAATAGATGAACTCAACAGTCCAATTACAAGAAAAGAGACAGACTCAGTCATCAAATCCTCCCAACTAAGAAGAGTCCAGGACCAGATGGCTTCACAGCTGAATTCTACCAAACATTCCGGAAAGAGCTAACACCAATTCTCCTTAAGCTCTTCGAAAAAATAGAAGAAGAAGGAATACTACCTAACTCATTCTATGATGCCAACATTACCCAAATACCAAAACCAAATAAAGATACCACAAGAAAGGAAAATTACAGACCAATTACACTAATGAACCTAGATGATAAAATCCTTAAAAAAATACTTGCTAATCACATTCAACAACATATCAAAAGGATTATACACCATGACCAAGTGGGTTTCATCCCGGGTATGCAAGGATGCTTCAATATAAGAAAATCAATCAATATAATACACCACATAAACAGATTGAAAGAAAAAAATCACATGATCATCTCTATAGATGCAGAAAAAGCATTTGACAAAATACAGCACTCTTTCCTCATAAAAACACTACAAAAGATAGGAATAGATGGAAACTTTCTGAAAATGATAAAGAGTATATGTGAAAAACCCAAAGCTAACATCATTTTCAATGGTGAAATCCTAAAAGCCTTCCCTCTGAGATTGGGAACAAGACAAGGATGCCCACTATCACCACTCCTATTTAACATTGTCTGAGAAGTACTTGCACGAGCTCTGAGACAAGGAAAGGACATAAAAGGCATCCAGATTGGAAAAGAAGAAGTAAAAATTTCATTATTTGCAAATGACATGATCCTATACATAGAAAGCCCTGAGAAATCTTCAACAAGACTTCTAGAACTTATAAAGGAGTTCAGTAATGTCGCAGGCTAAAAGATCAATGCTCAAAAATCAGTAGCATTTCTGTACACCAATAACGAGCAAACTGAGGAGGAAATCAGGAAAAAAATATTATTTACAATAGTAAATAAAAAAATCAAATACCTAGGAATAAATTTAACTAAAGATGTAAAGGACTTATATACAGAAAACTACACAAAACTGTTAAAGGAAATCAAAGAAGACTTAAAAAATGGAAAAATATTCCCTGTTCATTGATAAGAAGGCTAAACATCATCAAGATGTCTATCCACCCCAAACTAATCTACAAATTTAATGCAGTCCCAATAAAAGTCAACACTGTATTTTTTAAGGAAGTGGAAAAAGTAACCACAAAATATATTTGGAGAGGCAAGAGGCCCCGAATTACCAAAGACATATTGAAAAAGAAAAATGAAGTTGGAGGTATCACACTACCTGACTTTAAAACATACTACAAAGCCACAGTGATCAAAACTGCGTGGTATTGGCACAAGGATAGACATACTGACCAATGGAACCGAATTGAAACTTCTGATATAGATCCTCGCATATACAGTCATCTGAAATTTGACAAGGCCATGAAGCCCACTCAGTTGGGAGAGAATGGCCTCTTTAACAAGTGGTGCTTGGAGAACTGGATATCCATATACAAAACAATGAGAAAAGAATACCATCTCACACCTTATACAAAAATCAACTCAAGATGGATCAAAGATCAAAATATAAGAGCCAAAACCATAAAGACTTTGGAAGATAATGTAGGGAAGCATCTACAGGACCTTGTAATAGGAAATGATTTCATGAACTTCACAGCCAAACACGAGCAGCAAGAAAAAAAACAGATAAATGGGACCTCATCAAAATAAAAAAACTTCTGCACCTCAAAGGATGTTATTAAGAAAATAAAAAGGCAGCCTACCCAATGGGAGAAAATATTTGGCAACCATACATCTGATAGGAGCCTAATATCCTGTATGTATAAAGAAATCCTACATCTTGAAAATAAAAGAACAAACAACCCATTTTAAAAATGGGTAAGTGACCTGAAAAGACAATTCGCCAATGAAGAAATACAAATGGCTCAAAAGCACATGAAAAAATGCTCAACATCGCTTGCTATCAGGGAAATGCAAATCGAAATTACAATGAGATACCATCTTACACCCATCAGAATGGCAGCTATTAAAAAAACAGGAGACACTAAATGTTGGAGAGGATGTGGAGGAATAGGAACCCTCATCCACTGCTGGTGGGACTGCGGAATATTTCAGCCACGGTGGAGAACAGTTTGGCGGTTCCTCAGAAAACTAACAATAGATCTTCCGTATGATCCAGCAATTCCCGTGCTGGGTATATACCCAGAAGAACTGAAAGCAAAGACACAAACAGATATATGCACACCAATGTTCATAGCGGCATAGTTCACCATTGCCAAAAGTTGGAATCAGCCCTGGTGCCCATCAACAGATGAATGGATAAGCAAAATGTGGTACATAAATACAATGGAAATTACTCAGCTGTAAGGAGGAACAAAGTGCTAACACATGAAATAACGTGGATGAATCTTGAAGACCTTATGTTGAGTGAAGCAAGCCAGGCACTGAAGGATGAACAGTATATGACCTCACTGATCTGAACTGAGGAAAGTGAGCAGTCTCTGAGAACCATGGTCTGAAAGATAGGTTAACAAGGGAGAGTAGGAGAAGAACAGACTTTGAGCCATCACCCATATGGATATAATCTATGGTAAAGGGATAGAGAGTGGTTGCATTTTGGGGGATGGGGCAGATGGGTGGTGGTGTTCATGGGTTTGGTGGTGCAGCACTGGTGGGTGGTTGGATTAGGAAGGGCAGGTTCAAATTCCCAGGGCATGTAACTGTGAATCTTGACATTCCATGGGTCGGGATAGGGTGGTATCATGGGCCCTTGGGGGCTGCGGGGAAGGGAACAGTCAAGATCTAATGGGGTGTTTGGTGGTCATGGGTAAGATTTTTCATTACCTTACAGTAATGGACACAGGATATGGTAGATATCATCAAAATTATTAAGCTATCATCTAAAGTATAAACTATAATGTAAATCATTAACAATGTTTAGTTGCTATATTTTGCTTTCTGAATAACAGTTATAACACTGCTAACATCCAAAAAAAATGTGGGGGTTAATATGGGGTGGGGAAGGGGGTGGTTTGGTATCTGGGAGTCTCCAGCACACTATGTGTGACTTTGCTGTGACCTAAAACTTCTTTGAAAATTAAATGAAAAATTGGGAGACAGTGGGGATTGAGAGGGGGAAGATGTCACAGCACACTGGACATCTGATAACACAGTGATAAAAGGAAGGAAAGAAATGAAAAGAGAAAGGGAAAAAAAAGAATATATATATATATATTTAAAGGCATTTCCTTTGCTTTTTTGCCCATTTTAAAGATGTCCCAATCCACTAATTATATTTTGTTTTGTTTTTTTTGTTTGTTTGATTATTTGTTTTTTTTTTTTTTTTCCTGTTTTTTTTCCTTCTCTCTTTTTTTTTTCCCTGAGTTTCCTTATGTTTGTCTCTTGCATGTAAGCTTATCATAGTTCTTTCTTTTTCCTAGTAAATGTATTTGATTAGTTTATGGACTACATGTTCATGGAGGATTTGGATCACAGAAGGGTTACAATGGGTACTGCAGGGGATTATTGATGGGGGGTGTCTGGGAGGGGGGATTCATGGGAATTAGTTCATGAAGACATGGGCACGATGGGTGGACAATCACACAATAAATGAGGGAATCTGAATTCCTAGCCTGGAGAGCTCTGCCACAGTCTCCAAGGGAGCAGCAATAGTCCTCTGAGTGCAGGGACAGTGTCTGTCAAAAGAGGATGACCCACAGATGTGTTCTTTTTATTGATGACAACTCTTGTGAGTCTTAGCTCTTGTAACTGAAACTTAGCCTGCAGTTGTGGGGTGCCTAAGGGTTGCCACCTGAGAGCCTCCTTGTTGCTCAAATTGGCCTCTCTCTAAGCCAAACTCAGTATATGATTGCATTACCTTCTCCCCAACATGGGACATGACTCCCGGGGATGAGCCTCCTTGGCAACGAGGGATTAATACCAAGTGCCAACTGGCAACACAACTGGAAAAAGACCTTGAATAAAAGGGGGAAAAGGTAAAGACAAATGAGTTCAAGTGGCTAAGAGACTTCAAAGAGAGTCAGGAGGTCATCCCAGAGGTAACTCTTACGCACACCTCAGTAGGAGCTCATAGAACATCTAAGTGCCTATCACCCCACACAGAGGGGCTCCTGAGAGCTCTGGAGACACCCAGGTCCTATATAAGTGGGGATAGACCCAGAGACTGATGCCGTATCAGTGGGCTCTATTTTGGAATCTGTGCTCTTGAGAGTGACAGAATTGGACTCAAATAAGTCCTCCCTGCATATGGTTCATCAGTCCCTTCTATTCAAACCTATATGTGATGCTGAAGTTTTTAGGTATACTTCCAGAGACAGGAGCCTCTGGCCTACCTATGTGCCAGGTGTGCGTGGAATCTCGGTGGAGCTGCAACTCCTATCCTACAGCTCAATGGACTCATCCAAGTCACCTGGTGAGGAGACAACGATGGGCAACGGCCATCCCAGTGAACGGAGAGGACCTGCATCTGCAGGCAAGATTATCCCACCCACCATATCCATGGGATATAAGCCCTCTCTCACTTGGAGGTGGAGTGGACATCACCATCCCAGTCCCCTCAGGATTGGGGGAAGAACTATGGGCTAGATTGGACTTGATGGTATTCTGTTGTACACATATGTTGATTCTAGCAGTGGAAGAAATTATAACAATGAGGTGGAGCCAGTGGCCACTTGACACTTTTGGGGCTGGGAGGGGACGAGTAGTTGAAATACAGGGACTTCTTTGGGATTCAGAGGTTGTCCTGATTACCGTTGTGGCAATGGATGTAGGCCATTTTAAATCAGCACACACCACTCAGAACTGTGTGGGAGAGAGTGTGGTCTACGGTGTGAACTGTGGTCTATGGTTTGTGGCAAGGCCCCAGGATGTGTAAGTCCATTGAGGGTGGTGGGCCACATTTGTGGGAGATGTTTGTGTGGAACGTGGTGGGAGCTGTGGGGGGTGGGCAACATGGGAATCCCAAGGGGCTCTGTGTAATATTTTCGGTAATCTAAGCACCTCTTAAAATATATTTATATATATATAAATTTAAAAAAAAATTAAAAAGTGAAAAAAAAAAAAGAAAGAAAGAATGGCAGAATACATCCCAATTTTAACAAAGAAAGTAAATGTACACCTTCCAGAAGTCCAATATACCATAAATAGTATAAACTTGAAGAGAACCGCATTCAAACACATGGTATTCAACAATGTTGCATGCCAAGGGCAAGCATAAATTTCTGAAAGCTGCAAAAGCAACTCACTATATACAAGGGATTCCCAATAAGATTAAGTGCCAATTTCATATCAGAAACCTTCAAAGCTAAGAAGGCACACTTTTAAAATATTTAAAGTGCTGAATGAAAGTAACTGCCAACTAAAAATTTTATATCTTGTGAGATGGTCTTTCAAAAATTTAGAAAGGATTAAGATATTCCCTGGTAAACAAAAGTTGAGGAAGTATGTCATTACTAGATTTGACCTACACTGAAAACTAAAGGGTATTCTTAAAAATAAAAGGAAAAGACACCAGCTAATGGATCAAAGAAATAAAGATACGTGATAAGGAAGCCATTTTGGTAATTATATGCAACAGTAATATTCTA
>JAKSZT010024538.1:0-12251 GCA_026826555.1 Tolypeutes matacus | reverse complement strand
TTAAAAAAAAAAAAAAAAAAAAAAAAAAAAAAAAACTGTGCACCTGTAACACTCAGGGCACAGAGATGCAATGACCTGGTCCAAGCAACCAGACGGGAACATTGAGACGGCTTGGGGGGGTGGGGGGGTGCGATTTGGCAATACCTAGCAGAAGCCTTTTTAAAAAGTATATTTTTTTAATTAAAAAAAATACTTAGATTACACTAATGTTACACAAAAATATAGGGATTCCCATATGCCCCACTCCCCACACCTCCCACATCCTCCCACATAAACATCCTTCATTAGTGTGGCACATTCATTGCAATTGATAAACGCATCCTGGGGCACTGCCACTGAGCATGGACCATAGTTCACATTGTAGTCTACACTCTCTCCCACACAATTCTAACAGAAGATTTTTTTTTTTTTTAAGATTTTATTTATTTATTCATTTATCCCCCCCACCCCTGCCGCCCGTGCTCGCTGGGTCAGCCAACCACGCCGTGCAGGCGGGCCTGCCCTCACCAGGAGGCCCCAGGAACGGAACCCAGGGCCTCCCATATGGTAAACGGGAGCCCTACTGATTGAGCCACAGCCGCCTCCCAACAGAAGATTTTTAAATGCCTTTCTCCATGGCACAGCAGGTCCACATTCCAGAACTGACCATCAGGAAATAATCAAAGTGTTCCCAAATATTTATGAATAAGAACTTTCATCACAGTTTTGTATATAACAGGGAAATACCAGAGTTACCTAATGTTCATTGGCAATAGACAATTTAAATGAAATATACAGTATCCATGTAATGGATTATGGGGCTGGATGTAGGAGTGAGAACAGGTTATTCATCAGGGAAATAAAACAAAAGAAAACAAAACAACAGAACTAGGTGAAAGAGCCTCTTCCCAGTATCTGGAGATCCTGAAATGAGCAAGAGCCGAAAGGGCACGCATTTGAAGACCCTCCTTCCCACTCTCTGGGCCCTGGGAGGTCCCTGTCCAGGAAGTCTGCAGAAGAAGGAAAAAAAAGCAATATTCAAATGTGGGGTGTAGCCTAATCCGGACCTCGGCTCCCCACAAGCCCCTACTTTGGGGATTAAGTCTGGGGTTGTCTGGGCAATACAGGAATGTGTCTGTGAAAGCACAGACAGGGTTCAGCTCTGTCTTCCTAAGGCGATTCTGAGTTTGCCCTGGGTGTGGGGGCCGCTGATTGATTCAGCCTGGCATGGACTTGTTCCAGGACATTCTCATGCCCCAGGCAGGGACTGAGGTCCCTGAGAGCCAAGGCCCTGCTGATATGTAGATCTGCCCCCTTGCCCTTGTTAAACAGCAGAGAAGAGGGCCAAGAACTAGTGAGGTTCACACCCACTAGAATGGCTATTATTAAAAAAATAACAAGTGTTCACTGTGGAAAGCAATATGGTGGCTCCTCAGAAAGTTAAGCCGAGAATTACCACATGACCTTGCAATCCCACTTCTAGGTATACACCCAAAAGAACTGAAAGAGGGACTCGAACAGAGACTTGCACACCAATGTCCATCGTAGCCATATTTACAATAACCAAAAGGTGGAAGCAATCCAAGCGTCCGTCAGCAGATGAGTGGATCAACACAATGGGTACACACACACAATGGAATATTATTCAGCAGTCAAAAGGAATAAGGTTCTGACTGATGCTACAACATGTTGAATGAAATAAGCCAGACACCAAAGGACAAATACTGTATGACCTCATGGATATGAGACATCTAGAAAACATACATTCATAGGGACAGAAATCAGAATAGTGGTTACCAGGGCCTGGGGGTCAGGGGGTGAGCAGATGGGGACCTATTGCTTTCATGGGTATGAGTTTCTGTTTGGGGTGATGAAAATGTGCTGGAGATGGATACCAGTGAAGGTTACGCAACAGTGCCGATGGCCTTCATGTCACAGAATTGTACAATTAAAAATGGTTGAAATTATTTTTATGTTAGGGATATTTGACCATGATAAAATTAACTGATTGATTAAAAATAAAAAAGAGCTCATGAGAATGGCTAGAAAGTCCCCTTTCTATGTGGCCACCCAGGACACCAGAGATGCTGGGGAAGGGAGGATTTGGAAAGCGGCTCTCCTCCCCCTGCGGCCACGCTATTTAGCAGACAAGTGCTGGGCGCCTGCCCGGGGCTGCCAGGTGGGGATGGAGGCAGATATGGAAAGATGTATCCACTCACTTCCCACCCCTCCTCGGCCACCAGTGGCTCTTGGCCCTCTGACATGCTATTTATCTACTTATTTTGTTTGCTCTCTGGCACCCCCAGCTAGAACTTGAGCCCCACAAGGACAGAGTTGTGGATTTGCTCATTGCTATCTCTCTGGCACCTAGAATAGCCCTAACACATAGTAGGTGCTCAATAAAGACTTGTTGAGAAGCAGATGTGGCTCAAGCAATTGGGCTCCCACCTACCACATGGGAGGTCCCTGGTTCGGTTCCCAGTGCCTCCTAAAGAAGACAGCGAGATGGTCCGATGGGTAGGCGCGGCAAGCTGACACAACAAGAGACACAAGAAGAAGAGTATACATAATAAGAGACACAACAATGCAGAGAGTGGAGGTTCCCAGTGCCTCCTAAAGAGGATGAGCAAGACAGTGAGCTGACTCAACGGGCAGGTGCGGTGAGCTGACGCAACAAGAGACAAGAAGAAAAACACAATGAGAGACACAGGGAACAGAGTAGCTCAAGCAATTAGGCGCCTCCCATACTGAAGGTCCAGGGTTTGGTTCCCGGTGCCTCCTAAAGAAACAAGGAAGACCAACAGACACAGTGAGTGCAAACAGTGACGGGGTGGGGAGAAATAAATAAATAAATAAAATAAATCTTTAAAAATTTTAAAAATAAAATAAAAAATAAAGACCTGTTGCATGATGGAATAAATAAAATGTTAAAGTAATGTGAAGTCTGGAATGACTGGGGCAGGTGCAGGATACTACAGGGGCTGGGATGGGGAATGGCATCTGAGCTCAGGGTACAGGATGAGTGAGAAGTAAATCAGGCCAGGTACACGAGGAGCAGCAGATGCAAAGGCACAGAGGAGAGAGACAAAGAAGCCACTCCACAGCAGGCTGGTTTCTCAAAGGTGGGTGAATGTGGCTGTTAATGGTAGGGGGAAAGAGAGGCCTCTGGGGGAGGTTCAGCTGTGGAACTAGGGAGCAGGAAGGAGATCAGTTGACAGATACCTGACATCGGATATTTTTGGTTTTAGAGACTCACCCTGGGTACTACATGCTTAAAGGGGTCTAGATCATAGGTTCCAGCTCCCAGTGTTGCGGGCAAGAAATTACAAGAGCGGGGAATGGGGAACTAATGCTTCTTGGTTACAGAGGTTCTGTTTGGGGTAATGGCAAAGTTTTGGTTGGGGATGGTGGTGATGGGAGCTCAACATCATGAACATAATCATCACCACTGAATTGTACACTTGAATGTGGCTAAAATGGGAAATTTTAGGTTGTATCTATATTACCACAATAAATTTTTTTAAAAGCCCATATAACTGGGAGTGGATGTAGCTCAAGTGGTTGAGTGCCTGCTTCCCATGTACAAGGTCCAGGATTCGATCCCTGATACCTCCTAAAAAACAAAACAAAACAAAAAAAACAACTCTCATTGGAGAGTGGATGTAGCTCGGTGGTTGAGCACCTGCTTCCCATGTATGAAGTCCTGGATTCAATCCCTGGTACCTCCTAAACAAACAAACAAACATATAACTGTATGTATTAGTCAGCCAAAGGGGCGCTAATGCAATATACCAGAGATTGGTTGGTCTTTATAAAGGGTATTTATTTGGGGTAGAAGTCCACAGTTACCAGACCATAAAGCATAAGTTTCTTCCCTCACCAAAGTCCATTGCCACGTGTTGGAGCAAGACAGCTGCTGACGTTTGCCAGGGTTCAGGCTTCTTATGTTCCTCTCTTCCTGGGGCTGCGTTTCTCTCCGGGCTTAGCTCCTATTTCCTCCACAAGGTAAGCTGTAGACTATTAGGCTCTCTAGGTTTTGCTTCTCTCCACAAGGCCAGCTGTGAACTCTCAGGCGAATGGCTTGTCTCTATCCCGGGGCCTTCTCTCCAACATCAAAACTCCAACATCAAAACTGCTCCCTCTGTCCTTTGCCTTACCTTTTATATTCGATTCCCCCACCCACCAAGGGGTGAGGCTCAACGCCCTACTGACGTGGCCCAGTCAACACCCTAATCATGATAATCATAATTTAATTATACCCAGATTACCAGATCAGTTTACAAGCATGATCCAATTATATTTTTGGAATTCATAATTACATCAAATTGCCAAATGGCTACACTGTACAACACAAAGAGTCAACCCTAATATAAACTATTGGGTTTTGTTAATAATATAATTATAATAATATTGGTTCATTCCTTGTAACAAATGTACCCCACTAATGTAAAATGTTAATAATAGGGGAAATTGTGGGGAGGTGTGTGGAAACTCTGTAGTTTCTTCATGATTTTTCTGTAAACCTAGAACTGCTTTTAATTTTTTTAAAATTTTAAATAAAAAGCAATATATTTTTAAAAAATTATAAGACTCCCAAACAAGACAGACAGACAGAATGGGAAGCATTCCAGAAATAGCCAGGAGGAAAATCTGGCAGGATGTGGAGCCTTGGTGCCAGGCCAGGTGGCGGGTGGGTGGGCACCTGCTGTCCTTCCAGCCTGGTACCTCTGCCCCCCTTTCTGGTTTATCTTGATTATCTTTGGAAATAGCCCCTGCCCCAGTGCCTATGGACTTGGGGGGCTGGTCAACCAGGTTGTCCAGCTTGAGCCTAGCCAGGGCAGGTCTGTGCCCCATGTGAGGCCACCCAGACTCCCCTGGGGATATGGATCTTGAACTGTGATACAAGGCCTGAGGTGGCTGGAGCTGCTTCATCGTGACAGCGGAAGAGAATGCCTACTCGGGTCCCTGGCTGCCACCCTGCTGAGACCTGCCTCTTGGGCTCACTTATAAATTCAGGGGACGTGTCCACCTGACTTTTGACCCCTCCATGGTGGATTGAATTGTGCACCCCAGTTTGGACATGTTCACGGTCTTGGTCCACATTCTGGTGGGTGCAGCCCCATTGGAAAAAGGGTCTCTTGAAGACGTTACTTCAGGTCAGGTGTGGCCCCAATGGATCAGGGCTTTAATCCAGATGACTGGAGTCCTTCATAAGCAGAGTGAAAGTCAGACATAGAGAGAGAAAGCCATAGGGAAGAAGCTGGGAGTCAACAGAACCCAGAGGAGAAAGGAGAAGATGATGCCATGTGCAGAAAAGCCAAGGACCAAGGATCACCAGCAGCCAGCCCCAGAATGCCACAGTCTTCAGGAGAAAGCATCACCTTGATGATGCCTTGATGTGCCTTCTCTAATAAATTCCCATTGGTTAAGCCAACTCATTGCCTGGTATTTGTTTTGTTTTGTTTTTTTTTAAAGATTTTATTTATTCATTTATCCCCCCCTTGCTGCCTGTGCTCGCCAGGTCAGCCAACCACGCCGCGCGGGCAGGCCCGCCCCCACCAGGAGGCCCCAGGAACCAAACCCGGGGCCTCCCATATGGTAAACGGGAGCCCCACTGATTGAGCCACAGCCGCTTCCCCTGGTATTTGTTTTAGCAGCTGAGAAACTAAGACTACCCTCCCTGCTGTTTCCTTAGGCAACAGTATTAGTCAGCAAAGGGGTGCTGAGACAAAATACCAGAAATCTGTTGGCTTTTATAAAGGGTATTTTTGCAGAGTAGACGCTTACAGTTACCAAGCCATAAAGCAGAAGTTACTTCCCTCACCAAAGTTTGTTGCCACGTGTTGGAGCAAGATGGCTGCCGACATTCAGCCTTCCTCTTCCTCTTAAGGCTCCGTGGTCCCACTTTCTTCCAATATCAGCTGTAGGCCATCAGGCTCTCTAGACTTTGTCTCTTTCCCTGGGCTAGATTCTCTCCGGGCTTAGCCTTGTTTCTCTCCACAACGTCAGCTGTAGACTATCAGGCAAATGGCTCATCTCTCTTCCTAGGGCCTCTGCCATGTCTATGGAGCTGTCTCTATTCCTCTGTGTTCTTCTCCTGTGTGTTTACTTCCCAGGCTCCTGCTCAAAACTCCACTCTCGGGAAATGGGTGTGGCTCAAGCGATTGGGCTCCCGTCTACCATATAGGAGGTTCAGGGTTCGATCCCTGAGGCCTCCTGTTGAAAGGCAAGCTGGCCTGCACAGAGAGCTGGCCCACGCAGAGTGCTGGGCAGCATGGAGAGCTGGTGCAGCAAGATGACACAACAAAAAGAGACACAGAAGAGAAACACTAAGAGACACAGCAGACCAGGGAGCTGAGGTGGTGCAAGAGATTGAGCGCCTCTCTCCCACTCTGGAAGGTCCCAGGATCGGTTCCTAGTGCTGCCTAAAGAGAAGACAAGCAGACACAGAAGAACGCACAGAGAGCAGATAGCAAATGCAAAACAATGAGGATTGGGGGGAGAAGTAAATAAAAGTAAGTAAATCTTAAAAAAAAAAAAAAACTCCACTCTCTGCTCTGCCGTGTGGTTTTCTCTGCGAGTCCCTGCCCACCAAGGGGTGAAGGACTCTCAACATCCTACTGACATGGCCTAATCAAAGCCTTACTCATAATTTTGTCAAGTGAAAGTGAAACCTCTGAATCCAATATAATCTAATATGCCCAGGGGAAAAGACCAGTTCATAAATATAATCTAATATCTATTTTTGGAATTCATAAACAATATCAAACTGCTACAACAACTTAATTAAGATCTCTGAGCATCAGCTTGTTAATTTGAAAAGTGGTATAAGGGAAAGAAGTTGGTCCTCAGGTCTACCCCACTTTTCTTGAAACTTCCCTGCAGTTTTTTGTTTTCTTTTATTTCATTTTTGTATGCCAGTGATTTATTGGGGCATACTCTCAGGAAATGGCTAATCTCCAGGCGGTGGTAACCTTAAATGAGACAGCTGTCTTTGACCGAGATAATGACTGGGGAGAGACTCAGTTTTGAGCCCTCATGGGTAGGCAACACACCTGGCAGTTGGGAGACTGAATGCCTTAGTCCTGAAGGGGAGAACAGGGTAACAAGTCACAGTATCTATGATATTGATAAGAAAACAAAAGTATAAAATTACACTGCTTCTAAGGCACCCTCGTCATCTTATTTCCTCCTTCAACTTTCAGTGTCAAGTTGACCTCCCCCAAGGAGAAGCACAGAAGCGACTGGAAAAAACAAAGCAAACGCAACAATGAGTCCATCTATGTTAAGTGATGAGAACAATGCCTGGCACACAGAAAGCATTATGTAAACACTGGGTGATGTCCCTATTCTTACAAGAAACCACTATAGTCATAGTATCAGAGCAAGGAGCCTTGAAACTATTTAACTCCATTTAGAACAATCTTCATAATTTTTTGTTTTTGTTAAAAGTTTCAGTTCTGGCACAAGCTTGGTTGTAATGGTAACTCTTGCAGATAAATGCTTTCCAGATTTTAATATTTGCAAGTTCTAATAGTGCATCCCCAATGCCTCATCCTTGCCCAAGCTCTCTCTCTGGGCACTGCCATTGCCGTCTCTTGCTCTCCCAGAGTCCATGCTCCTTAGTGATATCCTATTGCTCTTAGGGTGAGACTTCCCGGTCTCTCTCCTGGCTGCCCCCCCAGCCTTGTTTCTCTGTCTTCCCACTATTTTCATTACTGGCATTTCTTGAATGGGCCATGTGATTTCCTACCTCAGGGTCTTTGCACATGCTGTTTTCACTCTCTAGACCACTTTTCCTTCCACTCTGTACCAGGCTAACTCCTAATCACGTTCAGATCTCAGATTTCCTGACATCCCTCCTCCCCAAAACAAATCCTATCTCACTAAATCTTACAGCTTTGCTTCCAGGAGCCTGTAACAATCTGCACTCATATATTTATTTGTGTGACTATCAGTTTATGGTTTGTCTTCTCTGCTTGACCTCTGTGGACTGGGATTTCCATGAAGACAGTGAGCTCATCTTTTCATTCAATACCACATTCCCAGCAGTTAGCACAGTTCCTGGCACATAAGAGCTCAAGAGATATGGGAGTGATCCAATTTATCAAATCATCCAGCAGCCGGAGCTGGGCAGGCTCTAAACTAAAATTGAGAGAAATTGTCAACAATCTGGCAAGTTGATTTTCAGCAAATTCACCTAAAGCTAGCAAAAGAGTTTCTCAATGAATGAATTTGCTTAAAAGTTTGTTTGCTAATGTTAACACTGGTGGGTCTGAGTATCTGGCAGGAAAGGGCAGTTATGTTGGGGTTCTCTGAATGGGTTTTGTGTTATTTTTGCCACTTTCCTGTAAGCTTAGAATTATTTCAAAATAAAATGTTTAAGAAAACAAAGTTTGCTTAAATTTCAAGGAATGTTTAAGCTATAAATATCTTTTGGGAGAGGGAATACCTCATTCTTTTTAAGAGTAGAATGGAAACATATAGAAAATTCTGGAGGTCGTTATCTCTCTCCCTTTCTGTTTAAAGAAAGAGAGAGGAAGGAGAGATTCAGAGACACAATGTGTGCAAAAAGAGCTTTGTTCCTCAACTAATGTGGCCAGAACCAGAGAGCAAGGAATCTGGCATCGACTTAAGCAATAGGAAGAAAGAGAACTGTCAGAAAGGGTTTTTGTTTTCATCTTTATTGGGAAAATATATATACAACATAAAACCTCCCATTTCATCCACTTTCAATTACACAATTGAGTGGTATAAATTACATTCCCAGTGTTGTGCCACCCCCACCACCATCCATTACCAAGACTCTTCCATCTTATGCCTACTCCACAGAAGCTCTGTACCCATTAAGCCTTAACTCCCCAAGAAAGGGTGTTTGTGTGGTTTTTTTGTTTGTTTGTTTTTAGGAGGTACCAGTGGTTGAACCCAGGACCTCGTACATGGGAAGCAGGAGCTCAACCACTGAACTACATCCACTCCCCAAGAAAGAGGCGTTGATACCAATCCATGCTGAACGTTTATAGCCAAGTACCAGAAGTGAACTTTGAGGTGGGTTAGAACCACACCTTGGAATGAGAATCTTGGAATAAAATCTGTGATTCAATCCTGAGAGGTCCTCCATAAACCTGCAAATGAAAGTTAAACATGTAGATCCACGTTCATGCCTCTTGTGAGGGGACAGAGAGACTGTGAATGTATGATTTTGGGACACCCCAAACTCCAGCCAACATGGCACTCAGAGCGGCAGGCCTGGCCAGTGACCTCAGTAAGTGGAAACCGAATTGGTGGTAACTTGCTTGGAGAAAGACCACGTGACCAGAAGGGGCTGGGAGCCAGGACAAGGAGCATCTCAGAGGCCAGTGCTGGCAGAGCCCCTCCCAGCCCTGCTCAGGAGAGGGAGCCCCAACTGAGCAAGACCCTCTCACCGTGGGAGGTGAGGACACTTCTGGAGGTGGGTGGGAAACCTTGGCCCTACTCCCAGGCTCACCAAGCTTCCTTCTGATACCTGGTCTTCCCCAGCAATTTGCAAGCAGGGAGAGGATGCCCAGGTAATCAACTCGGCCATCGTTCTTGACATTGTATATCAGTAAATTAGTATCTTGGACAATAATTTGGCTGCCCTATAGGTTGTCTGCATGGGGAGAGTCCACTCACTCACTTCACAGATGATATCTCAATGGTGAATTTAATGCAGTGGCCTCTTGGTTCATCTCTGTGGTCTTGGGTAATTCCTACTCTAAATCAAGTCAGGTTTCTGGGTCCACATGCTTGAGAGGACCAGACTTGGGACCACCATGAAGATATCAAGGCCATTTCCTGTTTCCGGTGAGTGCTGTGTCTTGGAATCTGGCATGATGAAGGCCTTGGTGGCCTCAGGAGGGTTCCTCCTCCTCCTTTCTTTGTTGGTTTAGAAATCTGGATCTAGAGTTGAATCTGAAAAGCAGTTTTGTTTTTTTTAAAGAAGATTTATTTATTTCCGCCCTCCCCTGCCCCCCGGCCTCGATGTTTTTGCGCTCGCTGTCTGCTCTCTGTGTGTTCTTCTGTGTCTGCTTGTCTTCTCTTTAGGCGGTACCGGGAAACGATCCTGGGACCTTCCGGAGTGGCAGAGAGGCTGCTCAGTCTCTTGCGCCACCTCAGCTCCCTAGTCTGCTGTGTCTCTATTGTCTCTCTTCTATGTCTCTTTTTGTTGCGTCATCTTGCTGCAGGCCAGCCATGTGGGCCAGCTCTCCACTCAAGCCAGCTTGCCTTTCACCAGGAGGCCCCGGGAATCAAACCCTGGACCTCCTATGTGGTAGATGGGAGCCCAATCACTTGAGCCATATCTGTTTCCCCTGCAATGCATTCTGATGATTGGTTAGTAGCTGGAAGGAAAAGGCCACTTGATGGTAACACGGAAGCTAGAACTGATGACATATACCTGGGAAATACCTGTTCTGCAACAATAGTGCTATTATTTAACTAAGAGTTTTCTTATCCTGTCTTTAATTGTGGTATCACATAAATTGTATTCCCTGGGAATGATATGATCATATTATCTGAGATCAATTATAGACCAGTGTTGGATATCACCTATGAATTTGAGGTGCTGTGCTCTATTAAGAGGCTTATCTTCCCACCCATGATGCCTTTTGGAATGAATGGGTTATGATGCCAGTACCTGGAGTAGTAACTCCAAAGCCAGCAGAAGGGATGCAATCATCAGAAACAAGGAACGGCCGAGCCAAGAGGAACCTAAGGAAACACAACCACTAAATGTAATGGGGGGTCCTAGATGGGGCAGAAAAGAATGTTAGGTCAAAACTAAAGAAATCTGAATACAGGATGGACTTTAATTAATAATATTGGATCGGGAAGCGGCTGAAGCCCGCCTGCACGGCGTGGTTAGCTGACCCAGCAAGCACAAGCAGCAAGGGGGGGATAAATGAATAAATAAATAAAATCTTTAAAAAACAAAACAAAACAAAACAAAACAAAAAACCTCCAACAGTTGTTGCAGGATTTTAATGAGCTAATATTCATCAAAGAATTTTTTTAACCTTATTTTGTACATTTAATAATTGAAAACATAAGCAATTAAACACTAAAAAGTAAACACAGATGAATAAATATATACATTTCTCAATTAAATGTAATGGATACATGTAAAATTTTTTTTTTTTTTTTTGTGAATCAAACAATATATTACACAACATATTTGGTTCATAGTAATGCATTCATATAGTATTTGTCCTTTTGTGTCTGGCTTGCTTCACTCAACATAATGTTCATCCCTGTTGCCATATGTTTTATGACTTCATTTCTTCTTACAGCTGCATAATATTCTATCGTGTGAATAGACCACAGTTTGTTTATCCATTCTTCTGTTGATGGACACTTGGGTTGTTTCCAACTTTTGGCAATAGAGAATAATGTGGCTATGAACATCGGTGTGCAGAAGTCTGTTCGTGTCACTGCTCTCAGTTCTTCTGGGTATATACCCAGTAGTGGTATTGCAGGGTCACATGGCAAGTCTATATTCAACTTCTTTAGGAACTGCCAAACAGTCCTCCATAGTGGTTGTACCATCCTGCATTCCCACCAACAGTGAAGAAGTGTTCCTATCTCTCCACATCCTCTCCAACACTTGTAGTTCTCTGTCTTTTTAATAGTGGCCATTCTGATAGGTGTGAAATGATATCTCATTGTAGTTTTGATTTGCATTTCCCTAATCATGAGTGATGTTGAGCATTTCTTCATGTGTTTTTTTGTCATTTGTATTTCTTCTTCGGAGAAATGTCTATTCAAGTCTTTGGCCCATTTTTTAATTGGGTCATTTGTCTTTTTATTGTTGAGTTGTAACATCTCTTTATATATCCTGGATATTAAACCCTTATCACATATGTGATTTCCAAATATATTTTCCCATTGAGTTGGCTGCCTTTTCATCCTTCTGACAAATTAATGTGAGGTGCAAAAGTGTTTAATTTTGAGGATGCCCCATTTATCTAATTTTTCTTTTGTTGCACATGCTTTGGGTGTGAAGTCCAAGAAACCACCCCCTACTACAAGGTCTTGAAGATGTTTCCCTACATTTTCTTCCAGTAGTTTTATGGTCCTGGCTTTTATATTTAGATCTTTGATCCATTTTGAGTTGACTCTTGTATAGAGGGTGAGATAGGGGTCCTCTTTCATTCTTTTGGTTATAGATAGCCAGTTCTCTGAACACCATTTGTTGAAGAGACTGTTTTTTTTCCCATCAGTGTGGGCTTGGTAGGTTTGTCAAAAACCAGTTG
>JAKSZT010024489.1:0-10111 GCA_026826555.1 Tolypeutes matacus | reverse complement strand
ATGCCATTTTCCTGGAACTGTCATCAGATTGGGTTTTGAAAAAGGTTATCTAACTTGATATTCCCTGCAAATACATATATAGTCCTCCATACCACATAATAATACTTGATTAATAAATGTTTTGATTTTTGTGTACAAAATTGATGTGAAATATTTGCAGAATTACATAGCAAAGGTTAAACAATATCTTAATATTTCAATCGTTTATTCTCCCAAAACAATTCCAATATCAACACGCTTATGGAAAATAGGTCTCTAATGTCCACAGGTCAAATTCAAATGCTGTATCTAGTAAGGGTTCTTTAGATAATGATATGGTGCTTAATTTATCTTGTTCAATTGAAATAAGATTTATTTAGTCTTGGAAAAATAAATTGAGTTTGACTTTAACCAGTCAAGTTCCTTACATAATTCCATAGTATAATAAGGCAATCCTTGTTGCCAAGTATGAAAAAGAAGAGAACTATAACCTAACAGGCAAGGTGATGTGGGTTAGTATTTGGAGGGAAGACTGACAGGCTTACACTACCATGTAGTTACCTTTACACCACTTACCACTTAATAAATAAGTAGAAATGCCTCTTATGTTCATTTTCCCCAATGCTAACATATGATATTCTTTAGGTTTAAATATCATTTTTCTCACTTGTCTGTGAAGTATCTTCCAATCTCTCCAAAAATAGAATTACAGTGGTCAGACAACCTTTTAATGTCAAATTTTGAGGAATCACAAGCATCGTGGAATCCAATTCACTGATTTTAAATGAATAATGGAAACCCAAAGAGAGTCACCACTTGTCTAAATTTCATCCAATATAAATATTTTTAGAATATCAAAGTGACACATTCAAATTCTAAGTTTCATGATATGTCATAACTTTTGCTGATTTCTTAAAAGGAAACAGAAATATACATATAAAATTTAGCTATAACTTTGGAAGGGTACTATGTATGTGAGAGAACTTGAAGCTTATGGTTCTTTAGTGTGAGGGTAAATTTATTTCCAAATTTAGGTCTAAATACTCTTCATAGTGTTTATTTCATTGTTGTTGTTATTATCCCTGAACAGTGTATGTAAATGTTTTAAGTGTATCATGTGGTGAGAAAAGTAATCTAATTAGAGGATTATAAGAATATTAGAACCCAGAATGCTGTCTGTCATGTAAAAATTGGTGTATCTATTAGGGGCTTATTTTTTGTGTGAGAGTTTAAGTGGAGTCCACTCTAGGGGGAGTGGGGAGGTTGGGATTAGATAGGATGTCTTGCTCTATCTAAATAGGTAAATCCAGTACTTGTTGCTTCTTATTAGTACTCAGTACTTTATTCCGAACTTTCCATTGTGGCCTGAGGTAGAAGGTTCAAGGGCATTTTTGGAGATTTGAAATAGTTAGCACTGGTAAAAAATTCATATTGTCACCTGATGCACAACAGCAGCAGCAGCAGCAGCAGCAGCGATATCATGCACAATATTGATTTCAATTCCATGATGGAGATATCTCCTTCACCGCTTTGTTCAAATGTGGTCAAAGCATTTCAAAATTATTCACATCCTATTGTGACCTGGTTCTCCTAAATTCTTAAGACACACACATACAAATAAGGAAACAAATTCTCCTGAAAAGAATTTAAAAATTGACCCTCTAAGTAAAGGTATACCTCATTGTCCATATGCACAGTCAACAGAACCACCTGGTCACCATTATTGGCTGACACATCTCCCTGCAACATACACACCCATTCCTGATTCTGTCTCACCAGCCCTCTTCAGCAACACCACTTGAGAATCACTCGCAACAAGCATTTACATCTATAAGATACTGAGCCCAAATATGGGTGCAGGAAAGAGCATGGAATTTTCTCTACCTCCAGATTTACACTGTTCAAATTCATACAATCAAGGGGAGAATAAAAGTTCATCTTGTTATATTTTATCAAGATTAATGAGAAGAAATTTAAATTAAACATGCCATGAGTAAATCTGTCTAGGCAAATCCATATGGCAAATGACTTTCCATAAGGGAAATTAATACCTTGCTGGCACTGTTCTTTAATAGTCAGGACAATTTGAAGTTTGATACTAAAGAAAACTGAAGTTCAAACATAATAAATATATTTATATTATGTAAAAAAAATCCAAAGCAGAGATTTAAAGTTTCAATTCACATAATTCTAATCAATATCAGAACTATCATTTTTTTATTTTGCAGAATAATCCCCTTACTCCATTGTATGCTTATTTATTAATTTATTTGTACTCATTTATCAATTAAAAATAAGCTCCTACTAAAATGCTAAGGACAGCAAATATCAAGATAAATAAAAAAACCTTCACTTCCAGATATCTACAGATGGGTGAGAGAGATAATCAGTTCATCATGATTCAGTGGAAAGTATTCTTACAGAGATACATATGGCATGGTATGTGTTCAAGAAGAAGGACATCTAATCCTACTGAGGGTGGCAAGGTTAAAATGGAAGAACAGAGTGAAATAACAGGTATCTAGGAGATATATACTAAAAGACCTGAAAATTGAATGTTGATCTTTAAAATGACACAAATTTATAGCTAGAAGTAGATGAAAGGATATTACAGACAAATTTAATTTTTGGCAGCCCTCAAAGTAGTATTTTAGATATTCCAAATTTATATAGATAACAAATTTGTTATTAAACAGGAATAAATGTTGAGAAATTATTGGTTGCATAATGTCATCCTTCTGTGGAAGAGAATTTAGCTGAAATCTCATATTAGAATTTCTCATTTGAAAAAAAAAACAGAATAAAACAAAAAGAACAGCAAAAACAAAACAAAAAGAAGTTAAAAACAAGATCCTTGTACAGAATCTGATTATCTGATAATCCCTTGGATGTCCAATTTTCAGGCAACATAGTTTTAAATACCTACAAAGTTTAGCAGTTGCTATTTTCATCCATATTCAATAGTCTTCATGGGAGACATACTGATGAATACTATTTTCTCTATCATAAAATGGTTACAGTAGTGCTTTTATGACCAGAAAAAAGGGCATGCTAGAAATTTGTCAGCTCTGCATCTTTTCTCTCCAGAGAGTTAAAAGATTATGAATGGCAGAAGGAGGGTAGATGTTAACACCAATGTTAGCTTGTTTAAGCACAGGAAAAAAATATGTATATGTGAAAAAGATAAAATAGACAGGATGGTTTCAGCATCAATTTTCAAGTACAGATCAGCACAACAATTTAAGAAGAAAATTGTGTACATTTTTTCAGCATCCTATACTCTAAATATTTTTACGTCATATGGCCTTGGGCAGAAACTTAATCTCCATGAGAACTTCCCTGACATGACAGGAATTATGACATTAATTGCAACTCCAATATTATGAATAAAAAGCAGCAATCACTTTTTGTTTCTGAAAATCCATATTCCAATTAGACAAGATGTAAATGGGGATTGTATTGCACTTACAATTCAACTGGTGAATAATTGTCATCTTCACATTATTGGTCTGCTACTCTATGAACATAGAGTATTTCCATTTATATATTTTATCTTTCATTGCTTTAAGCAAAATATCTTATTAATTTCAAATATAAATATCTTAAACATTTTTATTTAGAATTTTTCCTGATAGTTTTATCACATTATAAAATGGATTGTATATTTAATTTTGATTTTGAGCTTTTGTTGATTGATTTTTTATTATTTTTTTTATTTATTCCAGGCTTATACCAAAATTACTTCTTATATTAAAATAACTGTTTCTAGGTACTTTCTATTTTCTATGTACATCTCCATGGCACCCATGCTTGCAGGTATATTTGCTTATTCCTTTTTTCTTTTTGTACTACACTATTGAAAAGAGTACATAGGGTATATTCTTGATATATTTTCCAAATTTCAAAAGAAATTCCTCAATGGTATAAAAGAAAATATGATAGGTGAAGGTCTTTTTGTGCCCTACCCTTCTCAGATTGAAGAACTCCCCTTCTCTTTTTTTATGATTTTTATTAAATTGTTAATTTTTATCATATATTTTTGTTATCCATTGAAGTGATCACAAGATTTTCTTTCTTTGTATTTAAAATGCTTTTATTGACATTAACATTTTATTAAATTGAGACTATATTTACTCTTACTGTGGTTTGAAAAGTGAACCAATATTTTCTACCTTTGGTTTCCATACTGTAAGGTATTTATTTATTTATTTATTTATTTATTTATTTATTTATTTATTAAGAAATGTTACATGAAAATATAGTAAATTCTCATATGTCCCACCTCTTCCCTCTCCAACACTTTCCCACATTAACAACATCCTTCATTAATTTGGTACATTTGTTACAATTGATGAAAACATATTGAATCATTGCCACTACTGTGGATTATAGATTACATTATAGTTTACATCTGTCCCAAGCAATTTTATAAGTTAGGGCAAAATATATAATGACTTGTTTTCATCATTGCAACATCATGCATGATAATTCCAATATCCCAAAAATGCCCCCATATTACACCTATTTTTCCCTTTCCTCACTTTCACAACCTCTGCTGGCACTGTCTCTTCATAAATGATGAATGTTCTTCCATTGTTAGGAACACAATAAGTGTATAATAGACTAATGGTAAGTCTCCTTTAGTCCATTGTTCATTCCCCTATCCTGAGGATGTAGGGATGGTGATGCTCACTCTGACTTTAATTGAGAGGGAGCTTAGAGCTCATGGGGAAGATGGATGCAACTACCTTGCTTGCGGTTGCAGACTCTCTCTGTTCCTTGGGGTGGGCATTATCCAATATCATCACCTTGTCATTTATCCTAGATAAGTCCAATGAACTGGAGAGTAGTTGCAATTCTGCTGAGATTGGGGTCCAAACTGGCACATGGATGGGCAAAAGGTTTAAGTCTCTTGAATATATGTGTCAAGTGTACTATTAAATATGAGTTCACATAGAAGGGGCAGAAAAGCCATGTGTAGGGAAACCACAAAAGAGTCCAACTCTGTCACAATCTGGGAGTATAAATTCCAAGGTAAGGCCCACTGGCAGAGTGCCAAACTCCTGAGCTGTCTACCCCACCTGTAGTGTCTGGATGTCTCTAGATCCATCAGAAGCCCTGATATTTGAGGTACTATTTATTGAGGCAGTCAATGTGATCCTTCTGAGACATGCATTAGTGTGACCACTGTATTGAACTCCTGATTCACTTTGAAATCTCTTACCCATAAAAACTCATTCTATTAAATACTTCTCCCTTCTGGCCAAGGTCTTTTTCCAGATGCATTGTGAGTTGGCCTTAGTAGTAATTCCTCAGTGCCAGGGAAGCTAATCCCTTGGAGTCATGTCCAATGCTTGGGGAAGGTAGTGCATTTATATGCTGAGGTTGGCTTAGAGAGAGGGCACATTTGAGCAACAAGGAGTCCCTCAGAATGTAACTCTTAGGTAACATATAATATTGGGCTAAGCTTCAATTTCAAAAGGAAAAGTTCATAAGTACAATCATCAATATCAATGACCTGGTGTGATGATCCATCTCCTACACTAGGCACCACAACTTATTCTTAGTACCTGCTGTCCCATTAGAGAATGTGGTAGAACTCCCCAAGATGGGAAATTAATATTCTTTTGGTTATTCTGTGATTCTCCACCCACCATGACAATGCCCCATGAATACTTGAGCACATTCATATTCCTTAGAGGCATGACCCTGAAGAACTCCCTTGCATGCATTCCCCCATCACAGACACCCCAAACCCATGATACTCTCCTGCTACAGTTATGACCCTTCTGGGATCCAACACCTCTCCAAAATGAAGCCAAGAAACTAACCAAATAAATCTAAAAATAAAATGAAAAATACTGATTGTTTAAAAAATAACATGTAAAATTAAAAAAAATTTTTTTTAATTTGTTTTTCTTTTATTCTTTTAAAGATACTTAGATTACCCAAATATCACATAAAAATTATAGGGTATTCCTATACACCCCACTCCCCACACATCCCATATTTTCCCACATTAACATCCTTCATTAATGATGTGCATTCACTGCAATTGATGAACACATTTTGGAGCATTGCCACTAAGTATGGATTAAAGATTACATTGTATTTTACACTCTTTCCTAGGCAATTCTGTACTTTATGGCAAGATATATAATGGCCTGTATCTGTCACTGCAATGTCAATTAGGACAATTCTCAAGTTCCAAAATAGTCCCAAAATTACACCTATTTTTCCCTCTCCCTGCCCTCAGAATCTCCAGTGGTTACTTCAACCACATCAATTATATAATTTCTTCCATTGCTAGAATCACAATAAGTCTATAGTAGAACAACAGTGTGTCTACTGTAGTTCATAGTTCTTACCCCAATCCTGAGGATTCTCTGATGGTAGATGTCCACTCCAACTCTAATTGAGAAGAAACTGCAATTCCATAGGGCCACTGGATGAGACTCTCTTGCTTGTAGTTGTAGAGCCTTCTGGTCCTTGGTATGGTAGTTTTCGATCATCACCTCCTGGTTAGTTGTCCTGGCTGAGAACAATGAATTGGAGAGTAGGTGTTGCAACTCTGGAGATTCAGGACCCTGCTGGGACATGAACAGCTCAAAGATTTAAATCTATTGGACATACACATACCAGCCCTAGTTCTAATTTTAGGTTCAAATAGAAGGACAGAAGAGCCATGTGTAGGGAAACCACAACTGAGACCAACTCTGTCACACTGGAGAGCATAAATTCTACAGTAGACCACACTGACAAGGCATCAAACTCCTGATCTATCTACCCTGGCCATAGTGTCTGGATGTCTACAGAGACCTCAGGAGCCATGCTATTTGGGGTAGTGTCTACTTTGGCAGTCAATGAGATCCTGCTTAGATGTGCATACACATAAACTCTGGAATGACTTCCCAAAACACCTTGAAGTCTCTTAGGCATATAAACTCATTTGTCTTTATGTTTTCCCCCTTTTGGTCAAGGTCTTTTTCCAGTTGCATTGGTAATTTGTGCTTGGTAATAATCCCATGATGCCAAGGAGGCTCATCTTTGGGAGTCATGTCCCATGCTCGGAGGAAGGAAATGTATTTATATGATGGCTTAGAGAAAGGCCACATTTGAGCAAGAGGGAGGCTCCCAGGAGGCAACTCTTAGGCAACCTATAATACTAGGCTAAGTATCAATTTCAAGAGTAAGGGTTCATATTCACCATCATCAATATCAAGGGCCCATCAATGGAAAATCCTCCTTCACTAGTCATTGCTCCTGTACTCAGGGGATTCTTTCTGATCCATTAGAGAATGTGGCAGAGCTCCCCAGGAATGGAATTTGATATTCCTTTGGTTATTGTGTGAAACTCCACCCACTGTGATGATGCCCCATGAACATTTAAATACATTTATTTGTCATATATATCCAGGTGAGCTTACTCCCATGTATCCCCCTTCACTGACTTCCCACACCAATGATCCTCTCCTGTCACAGTTGTAACTCTTCTGTCATCCAAAACTTCTTCAAAAATGAAGCCAATAAGATAGTGTAATACAATTAATAAGGAAATGAAACAATAATGGTTATTTTAAAAATAAGAAATAAAATGCAATTAAAAGAAATTAAATAATAAAAATAAATCTTAGACATTATGTCTTTCATCACTGTAAGAACTGCTGTCTTGTATGTACAATATTTTCTCCCATATATTCTTCCAGTGTCTTATTATTTTCACTTATCTTCAAAGAAGCTTTAGGATACAGAAAAGTCACATAGAGAATATAAGTGATTCCCATGTACACAATACCCTCCCCCTTTTCTCCCCTCTCTTATTAATAATGTTTTACATGCAGATGGTACATTTGTTGCAATTAATATACAAATATTGAAGCATTGCTACTGACCATGGCATTTAAGATATTTCAAAGATGGATTACATTTATTTTAATAGTTGGACAAATTACACTCCTAGATGTATCAAATTTATATATTTGCCTTATCATATATCTCTGGTTTCAATTTAAAATATTTTGATTTGAGTTTTTGTGTCTAAATTCATGAGATATTCATTTATAATTTTCATTCTTGCAATGTAACTTTTAATTTGTATATCAAAGTATTCTTGGCCTGATAAATGAATTGACTATATTTCAGTTTTATAGTACCTAGAAATATTCACAGATTAGTCTTATTGCACATATAGAAGTATTTAGGAAACTCAATATGTTTTAGGAGAAATAGCTTATGTAAAGATAAATTTTCATTAAAATAACTAAATACATTTCTTCTGTTTATTCATTAGACTGTACTTTGAATTCAAAGGGAATGGTTGAATAGGGTGCAATAAGTATGAAAAATGTGTTTCCATTATGAATGATATTTTGTTCAATACAGGTGGCACCTCATTTTGAGGTCTTTAATCCTGGTAACAAAAATACTTGTGAACAAAACAATATGCCCCAAACTAAAATATTAAATCTCTTTCATGGTAACTTTGTAGTTGAAATTGATGTCCCAAAATCATATTTAATAATTGCATACAATCCAAATACATTACAACAATAAGCATCCAATTGCTAATTCTTATTGTATTTACATTTTAACACTGTCTTTTAAAATGCTCTTAGCAGAGTACTAAATAGTAAATTCAAACCTTTGATAATGTATTAAATATAATGTGACTCTAAAACATGGTAGAAAAGAACTCAGGTGAAACTGAGGGATATTATTGCAACTTCCCTCTTTTTTTTCTTTTTTATCCTTTTAACTTTCTTCAAGCAAAGAAGTATAGCTATAAATGGCCTAAGACAGTTAGGAACTGACCAGGCCAGTCCCAGGAAAACCCAGCTTAACATATCTGCACTCTGAGCAAATTTGAAACTTAAGTAACTAGTCCTAGGAAAACCACTCCCATAAAACATATTAATACTGCCATTTCATTGACATTTAATGTGTGACAAAACATGAAAAACTACTGTGCATACTCCTTGCCATCATGAATGTGCTGGAAAACTTTCCTTATCCATTCAAATCACTTTTAAAAACCCTGAACATGTATCAGGGAGACAGATTTGACCTTGCCTCCTGTCTCCTTGCTAATTGGCCATGCAATAAAGCTCTTTCTTTTCTCAAAATTCTGAAGTCATAGTATTGGCTTCTGTGCTCATGGGGCAAAAAGCCCTTTACTTGGTAACACAGGCACTGTAGTGGATATCTATGATCAACTTTTGATTACACTCTTTGCACTCTGGGTGATATTAGGGACCTTCCATATTTGAAATGCAGATATTATTCATAATGTCTTCCCAAGAGAAAGGATCGGAGGTCTGAGGATTTAACTTATACATAAAGCAATTATAATTCTGCTTAACACATGAGAAGCAGTCAATGAAATTTAAATAGTTTAATATCATATTCTCACAAGGACCTTAAAATCTGCCCCAAGCAAACAAACCTACCCAATATTCTACATACAGCCTGAGATTTCATTTGAAATCAAGCTCATTCCTTCAGATTGTTTTACATCTCTCCCTCCCCATATATATAGAAAAATATTTAGTAATTATGTGGTGATTTGAATGTTCAGAGAATTTTAATGAAATCTGTACAATTATTTAAATTTACAATCAAATAGATGTTCTGGTGAATATTTCACAATTAAATAGACCAGGAAATGTGTCTCTCTTTATAAATCATGTTCTGTGAGCTTGTGTATGTGTGTGTGTGTATTTATTTATATATACAAATATAAAATGTATATGCATGTATTTTATTTGTTATTTTTAAATGAGAGGTCAGATAATCACTAAATTTTTGTGTCACACATATTTCAATAAATAAAATATCTTCCTCATTATTCAAATTAAATATTTAGGTATATACCTTCAGGAAAAATATACATTTTGAATCAATTCACTCTTCTAATTTTGCCAATTCATAAAAATTTAAAACAAAACCTCATCATTTTATTGTTAATCCCTCACATCACCCAACATCTGGCAATGTTTAAGGATATTTACATTAATAAATTTATTTATACTCAAAAAACCCTATATCATACATGCTCTTATCATAATTATGTTGTTGATGGAAATCCAAAGGAAAGAAAAGTTAAGTAACATATCTAAAGTCACAAATAAGTGGT